>JAACJT020005471.1:8899-27178 GCA_009936485.2 Gymnarchus niloticus | reverse complement strand
CTCTGGTATTGTCGGTGCTTAATTTTATCATAACCTTTTCTTTCAACTGTAACCACTTTTGGGAGATTTTTGTTCTCATGCATAATTAAAAAGATATATATTATTAACCTCCCTGAGTAATTATTATTTAAACGTGATACTAAGTCAATTATTTAATAAAAAAAAATGTTTGTCTAGGTAAGTTCTTGGGGAAAAAAGTCCAACAAGTAAATCTGAAGTTATTAAGCAAACACGGCTTTTGAAAAAGCACCTTAAGAAAGGCGTCGTGCTTCACCTTGAGAATTCCCGCTGTCACATAGCGCAGTTTTATTACTGAATTCTGGAAGGCTTGCAGCTTGTTGATTAGAAACGTACGACCGCTGCATTCTAATAATGGCCTATAGGCTGAACTTTCCTCACAAGATCTTCACATAGTGCTGTAGTTCTGCCTGACATTCTCAATTGAAAGGGGGGACTCTTAAATCTTGTATTATACCATGGCCATTAAAGAATAGAGAAAATCAATTCTTTATTTGTATTTTATGTAAAGCTACCGTGACCTGAAATTTCATCACTGCTCAGAATTCTTATTGTCAGAAATCTGCTTACATTGATGGCTGTATCAAAATATTTCTAGTACAGCTTTCCCATAATTACTATCCTAGCTGTAAATGTATTATTTTTTTAAAACACTCTGTCCATTTATGATGTACGTGCATATATTTCTATTAAGATCTGTTGATGATAATGTTTAGAATTAAAATTCGATTTAGTTTTTTTTAAGCTAGCGCTCTCTGTAGCAAACTTCTTTCTGTGGTTACAAGCCAAAACGTTTTTATTACCATTAGACGACAGAATAACTTCTGGCGTTCCGCTGTGTTGCGTGTCCATGATTCTTTCAAGTGTGATGCTACAGATACAAAGAATCCAGCTGCAGCCTGGTGATGGAAATTCAGCACCTCACAGCTGGATGGCACCTGTGGATTCAGCACAGACGCTCGCCAAGTCGTCCATGAAGAATGTGTACCAGGTGCGGCCTGTTCCTTCCACCTCAGACTATTCCCCTGTCCCCTAATTAATGCCACCCCTCCGACGATCTTTCCCTGTGAGTCTGTCTGCCGTGCCACCTTACCCACCATACAACCTTTCTTAGTTTTGTTTCGCTTTTTATTCATGCTTCTGTTTAATAATTTCCACAATCGGGATCAACGTCTTATCTTACATTTTTTTTTTTTTTCTTTCTTGTTGCCGTTAACTCCACCATTTCACTGCAATGACAATGGAAACAGAGGTCGGGTATTTCTACAAAATTACGATTCAGCGAGTATTTTTATTTTAGTTCTAACCGAGCTCGATTGAGATGTTCGTTCTGTCTTCTGGACCACTTCGTCGGGAGGTTGAGAACAGTCTGATGTAACAAAACGGTCCTATTTTTCAACCCCGAGTACAAAACCAGACCTGAATTAACCATTTACAAAATGTATACCATTCATGAGGGTTTCCGACATTCAGCTTTGAGCTGAATCGCTTAGGTGTCTTTGACAGACGTGCTGTGAGGGGATATTCCTGCCAAAGAGCAGCACGGCGAACTCCCCAGTACATGTTCTGTGATTGTTTCCTCTCTCCAGGCGACACATTCTCTGGTGTTCATCACCGCCTGTCCTCTTTCACCGTCTGCTCGTTTACATCACCCAAATGATGTCCCTTCATTATTCCAGGGCTAGAGCAACAAACATCAATCACATCGTTAGCATGTGTCCTTGAGTTTATTACCCACATAAATGTCACCCCCACCTGCAAATGGGAAAAGGAGGTGTTACTTTAACAGGATGCATTGTCCACCAAGAAATTCTAAAAATCAATTTAGTTACGTTTACATGAATTCCTCTGTTATTCATATATGTGTTATTATGATTGCGAGGAAGGTTAAATGTTCAAACATTGATTCTTGCAAGCTCACCTTAGTCATTGACAAAATCATTCTTCTGTCAGGTGTATGCTGGGAGAACACATCTTCGGCCAATCAGCAGCTTTTCTACATTCATTATACCCCTATTTAAATTCAACTTTTTGTGCGTTGTGCCAAAAGAAATGGCATGACTAATAATACAGTATGACCAAAGGATTATCGGCTTTGACTGATTCAGTAATTTTTCACAGTAGATTAAGTCGTCCATTATGTCAATGCTTTATGCTATGATCATTCATTTATTTTCCCCGAAACACTTATCCAGTTTTACACTGAGCTTGGAGCCAATTCCAGGAAGCAGAGTTCACAAGGCAGGTCGGAATACAGCGCATATCAAACAACAAAGGCTGGCCGAGAGCTGGAAACATCTAGAGAGCTGGAGGAAGCCCACAAAATGCCGGGGGAGCGAAACATGCTAGCTTCATGCAGGCGAGGCTAGGAATTCACAGCTCATGTTGCGGGAGTGCAGAGACACTGCCTCATGATTCACTCTGCCATTTGGCTCATGGCACTTTATTTACATTTTTTTCTTCTTGAATTCAATTTCACGTAATAAATGAAATTTAACAACAAAATTTAACAGATATGTGGCCACTCCATTAGATCACTGTCTTACGGGTCCAGCTGTGTTCCCTGAAAAAAACGATCCAGGAAAATGTAGGTTCAACAGAGAGTACCGACAGAACAGAGAACACATTAGCTGAGAATTCCTGCTTTGCTTGTGCCTCTAAAGTGTAGAATCATCCCTTTCAAAAAAACTTCTCTCAAGACATTTGACCAGGGAGCTCGAATAGGACTTGCTGTCTACATTAGAAGTCTGCAAGGATCGTCTATAATATTGTCATTAACATAATTCATATGATCAGCCTAGTTGGATGACATATGGTGCCATCGGAGAAATTAATTAAGTTACATTTAGGATGACACAGAGCAACTTGCGATTTAATTTGACAGGGCCATGATAACACGACACCTCTCTGACGTCACTCATTTAGAACGGGTGATCGGTCATGTTGTCTATCAGTAAATGGAGCCATGGCTTTGTGGACTGTCATTTCCCTGCGTGTGTGTGTGTGTGTGTGTGTGTGTGTGTGTGGAAGAGGAGGTAAACATCAAAAGTTAAAGGTTGATGAAGGGTTTTTGTCTCTCCCATATTACAGGATCACAATTGAGAACCGCAGTCAGACACAGTGAGGAATGAGGTTAATTCTCAGCCAGTGGATCAATATAGTAATAATAGGCTATAAATAATAAGATGTTATTATTATTATTATTATTATTATTAATAATAATAATGATCAGCATGGTGGGTCAGTGGCTAGCTCTACTGCCTTACACCTCCAGGTTAGGAGTTCTGGACCTCACGTCTGTGGTACATGTGTAGAGTCTGCACGTCGTCGCAGGGTGTACTCCGAGTAGTACTCTGAGTAGTCTGGCTTCCCCCACAGTCCAAAGGCAGGCCGTTAGAATAAGCGGCATCTTTAAACCACCCGTAGTGAGCGTGTGGGTGTACGTACCCCGACAGGCAGTCTGGGATCAGCTCCAGCTCCTCCACAGTCTCTGACCATGATAAGCAGTTAGAAGTAGGGCGATAAATAAGTACAATAATAATGATAATGATAATAATGAGACTGTAGTTCTTGACACATTGAATTGTGTTTTCAATATTAACACATATGTTTTGTTAATTAAAAAGACCCTACAAGACTGTGGAGAAGATTGAAGAAAATTACAACAATTCTTCACTGGAATAATCAACACAAATATTTGGGAATAATGAAACCCATGTTTCCAGACTGGATCCCTTCATTGACAAGTGCATGGCACCCATAATAGAAAGATCCAAATATTCAAATGTGTTTTGTATTAGATGTATTGGGAACTGATTGTCAATTATTACTCAATGGAAAAAAATAGGTTTTCCTCGCACCACAATATTTAACCAATGAGCAGAAAATCCATCAGGATATGTCTCCAGAATTGATGTACGATGGAGTACACTTTGCTATGTCCACCCACCAACAGAAATGATTTGCTTTTATCAGTTCTGCAGAGATCATGTGCAAACCTATTGTATTGCACAGGCTGTTCTTCCTTTATAGGGGAGAACGCCTTTCCTACAGGCACAATTAGTCAATTTTTGCCAGGCCATCCATGCAGAACCCAAAGGAGGAAACCTTCCTGTCCAATATCAGGCTCAGGCGAGCCAGAAATGAATCAGGACGGTCTATGGTTAAAGCATCCGGAAAACAAGACAATGATGATGAAAAGTGAGCTCGGAATCCAGGCACTTATTGGAGCCAGAGGGATTCAGGTAGCAGAACCATTTGTAAAAAACAGTACTGCAGACAAAAAACAGTCTCCAGGTCGCTTCACCTTCACCTCTTGGCATAATTCGGTCTTCCCTAACTCTGCTTTGCGCTGCTGCCTGGGAATGGGAGAAGATTAAAAAGCTGTTTGGCATATTGGGTGTCCGTAGAAGAACATGTCTAAAGAAAATGAGACTTTTTCGCAAGGATTTCTAGCATAAATAGAGCATTGGAAGAGGATAAAACAGAGGTTCCTCATTTAGTATTTAAAAATGATTGCAGCTTAAACGTTAGGAGAAGGATGTAAGTCCAACATATGCTTAGTGCTTTGGTGCGATGGCGCATCCTGCAAAGGTAATTTTTCATTCGATCAGCTTCTTAATTGAGCTTTTTGGACTAAACAAACAAAACACTCGCCACGACAATGAAGCGAGAGCTCGGATAATAAGGGAATTTTGCACTGACGCAGTATAAGTGCGTCGCCCTCCCGCAATGCCGCTCTTCGCTGTTAAGGCATCCAGCTGCGTGCATTCCGAGAGTGAGCAAGCATGCGTCTAACTCTGTCGGGAAGGTGTCTGACCTCTTACTCAAGCCGGATGTTAACCCGTGCCACGTGAACTGTCGAAGAGCCAAGGACACACGGGGAATATATTTACAGCCTGTTTTGAAATGGGTCTGCCAAACCGGATTGCTGTGTCTGTTTAGTGACATAACTGATGTTTTTAACAGCAGATTGGCTGAACTGAGTATTAAACCAGCACAGAAGGACATTATCTTCTCAAAAAATGTATTCGTAGAGTCTGATGCACATTGTACAACTTTTAAAATAGTAGATTATAAATGCCCTCAACCCTGACCAGAATAAGAAGTTGGATAGATGGATAGCTGGATGGATGTTTCAAATAAAGAGAGAGGCATAAGGTTATTTTATTTTTACATTACACACCATCTTGGCTAGAAGTTGGACGTTGCAATTCTGCTTGTTTCTAAGATGAACCCCACTTAGTGTGTGAAATGAATATCTGCTAAGAATTGGCTTGCTGATATTATTTCGAAAATGCATGCATAAATCTTCGGGCAGCTAAGTCGCTCAGTGAGCAGCACTGTGTTTTCACACCTTCAGGCTTTTGGTTTCAATTCCAGAATTTTCTCTGATTTTGAATGCTCTCATTGTACTCTTCTTGAATTCCGCAAGTCACTTTGCATGCGTTTCATACTTACTGCAGTGTGTAAATTTCTTGTAGCCTGTAAATGTGTTTGCCCTGGACAGCCTGATTTTCCTGCAACGGAACGGACCTTCAGTTAATACAGAGTGAATATGCAAACTCCACACAAGCCGAGACAAAGCCGGATAGGAAGCCTTGCATCACTCTTTAGCCACAGTCTCCCAACATGTCAACTCAAAGAGCTGCCTGCTGTTTCACTCGTTAATGCAAAGTCTTAGACCACTCTTGGTCGAGTGGACCTATAATCAGCTGGCTTCTTGGATTTTCACACCTTGCTTTCTCTCCGTGCCCGGTCGGCTACGGTAAGCGTTTCCTGGTTCTTGACCGCATGCTTCTCGATCCTCTCTTCATTCTGCTTCTAGTGTCCTGGCGTTGAAGGTCCAGCCTTGCAGGCCATGCCTGTTTCCACTCAGCCACTCCTGGTGACCTTCCAGAACCTTTAGGTTCAGTAGACCAGGATGCGCAGGTGGCAGGTGATACAAATAGAATTAATGTGCCTTCAGCTCCCATCTGCCACTCCAAAATAACATCATTATTTAATCATGTTATTAATTTATTAAATGTCTGATTTACCTGTCGGTTTGATTAAGGTTCCAACTGCCAGTGCAGCTCTGGAAAGTTTATTTTTGCAATTTAACTTTAAAAAATATTCTTATCTCTTGTTTAGAGCAACTCACGCATGAAAAGTAGGTAAATAAGAATCGGCAACTGTGCAGAGAGACAACAAAGCCAAGTTTAAGCTAGGCAGGTAAATAATTGGGCCACGTTAAGTAGTCAAATATTCACTCTCCAGGACGACGAATGCACCACTGATCTTGGAACTCTGGGTAATAATCTGTAAAGTTGCATGTAATACACAATGTCCCTTTCTAATTAGTTCGGGGAAAGACTATTGCAGGTGTACGTCTATAGAGGACTGTAAAAGCTTAATGGAAAATGTTTCGGGATTCATTAGGCTACTGTACGACACAAACAAACGAAATGCATCACCGTTCATAGGAGATTGCCCAAGAGAAAACCGGTGTTTTCACATTAGGCTTCTAATTTACAAAAGTCCTCTTGGATTGATCTGTAGCTTTTATTAAAAATGTATTCGTCTTTCAGGTCAGTACAAAATGAAACCTAATCTGTTGCCTGAATATGAAATATTGTGCATGAATGTGCTATTGCATTTATCCTTCGGTAAACATTTTATCAGATTATTTGAACAAGAAGCATTCTCATGCTGTACTTTACGTAGTACCGTAAAATGACGGAATGGCAACAAAGATTAAGTCTATTAACAACTAGCTGAAACACAAAGCAAAATTTATGTCGCTCCAAGCCTTGCATCATATTGACTCTGTCGCTGACATTGTTCAATTAACGAGCGATTTTATTTTCTTTTATTCAGGAAATAGCCTTTGGCCAGCAAATACCGCCTTCTGTCTCGAGGTGCTCAATAACAATCAAATTGGCATCGCAGAAAGGTTGAAAAGATCTTGATTTGAGATAAGAATTTAACAAGACACACCAACACAGTTTAAGGCACTCAGACAAAATCAATAAGGAACCCCACGCGCTTAATCTCCGAAACATGGCGATGGAGTATTTCGCCACGTCTCTTCACCAACATCCACCTGTCCACTGTTATCACTTAAATAGATTTACCTCCTATTAGCTGCATCTGTAGTGTATAGCATACTTTACTACTCCTCGAAAAAAAAAAACAAAAAACAATTGATTCATTTCACAAAGAATTTTACACTTGTGTGCCTAAACTAAGTGTTTATTAGGTATGCCTGTTCATTAATGCAAACAGTCAGCTTCTCCAACCAGCCAATCATGTAGCTGCACCTGAGGCCGTCCTGCATACGGGCGGGGTGAAGAGGTTCTCTTAGACTGCTATTAGACACGGTGCTTCATCTGAGCCCTTCTGAACGTGTCGTGATCGGTACTGCCAAAGACGGCGGCTGTGGCATCTCTGAAACCTCTACCCTCCTGGGAGTTCCACACCCTGCGCTGTCTGTGGTTTTCAGGGAAAGGCGCCGTAAAGGAAAGATGGCCATTCTTGGCAGTTTGGTTGTTGAAAGCACCTTGTTGATGAGAGCAGTCAGAAGAGGATGGTCAGACCCATTAAAGCCAACAAGAAGACGATGAGTGCAAAACAGGTCAGTCCGATGGCGGTGCGCAGAATGGGACCTCTGAACACACAGTACACATCTGCCCTTGAAGTGATTCTAGAGACAAAAGGGGCTCCAACCTGAAACTACATATAGATACGGAATAAAGTGGTCACTGAGTGTAAACTGTGAGTGCTACGTTATAGTATTTGGAATGAAAATTCCTCCCATGGCCCAGAATTACCGAAAGAGTGGGACGTCCACTGAAGCAGCTCTGACTATGGAATAGCACAGGAGGTCCTATCGCTCTGCGGATCTAAACCTCCCCTGCATGAAAATGACTCAAAACCGCGGTATCTCAGGTCAAACATCGAATCCCACGAGCTCTCATTTTAGGAAATAAAATGCAACAAAGAACTCTGGCATCTACTGAGGCCGAGTGATATATCCCAAGTTTTGCCAAGTGCGTGGTAAAATATTAAACACGTCCCAGATGGTTTTTCAAGATTCAGCAAACCCGAACACTTATGTACAACGTGGTCCATTTTAGGATGTGCATAGTACGTGTATCCTTGATTTAAATATCTATTTGTCCTTTGCTTGTTCGTTTTAGCTTTGAATATCTTAAGTCTGCTCTTCACCAAAGCATTGTGCAATAATGCATTTTTCCTACAGCACAAAATCATGACTACATTATATCCCTGCTGGAGGAACAAAAAGAAAAGAGGTATTTTACTTTGCCTTGAAATAACCCCCAGTCAGCTGGAAAACTTAATGACGTCCTCCCTTTGCGTTCTTCAGCCACCTTCAGCTGAATGCCCTGGGCGTTCTTTCCGATAACATTCAGGCCCTGCGAAAGTTTTATGAAAATGCATGACGAGTACTACAAAGTTGATTAGACTTTTTAAGGTTGCCTAAGAAGTCACATCAAATTTCCAAGTTTTCTCCGTCCTCGTGTGCTAAATATAATGGACGACGTCGGTGGCAAATGACATGCAAGTCGATTTCCACCAAGCGGCTGTCCTCAGATAAAACCGAAGCTCTGAAGCCCCGTGCATAGGCAATGTGTGAGAGAGAACTTTCTGAAGGTCCTGCAGACGGCACAGAATGTACATGCGGGGAGATTGTGATTACAAGCAGCAGGGAAGTCAAACATCTTTTTGAAGAAACATCCCAGTTTTACAAACCCTACAACCTACCTTTAATAATGAAATTGAAAGACTGTGAGCTGGTGGACATTATTTCCCTGTACGAATAATTTTTTTGAGTTATCTGATTGACTATTCATTTCTGACCGTGTGTATGTACATTAAAGATCTCCCTAAATTAATTGACTTAATTTGAATGTTACAAAAATAAAACAGCACACCTTGACGTTTCCTTTAATTTTGGTTTGAGTTATCCAGCTGTAACGTCCATGAACAGACCATATCGTAGATGTTCGTATTGACCGTGTTGAGAATCCAGACAAACTCAGATGTGTAGGGCAGGAACTCACGTGAAAAGCAAATCAACTTGTGAGTTAACCCACTACGCCATACTTCAGGCATTTTAGTAAATTGTTCGTGGTTTGTTTTCAAATGTCCCCCACGTAAGAACATGTTTGTTTTCGGTACAGTACTTCATATAGCCGAGCCAGAATTTTTGTGATCTAGCTTTGATAAACTGACAATTATTTTGCATTTTTTTTCTGTCAGTTCCTTGCTTATTTTTTTTTGTATTTTTTAAATCCATTTAAATTGCTGTGCTTTTTGGCAGCTTAAAGTATAACATTTAATGAATTTTGTAAATGTGTCACAAATCCATTTAACAGCGTTAGATTTATTCCTTGTGAACTTTTCTGATCATCTTCACTAAGTGTGAAAACAAGCTGAACCACTGAACTTTTCCACTAATATTTATAGGGTATGGCACAAAACGGGTCTTAGATTAAACTACAGCAGCACAGTCAGATAAGAAATGTTGAAAAAATCATTTATGGATTTGTCAAAGGAGATCAGATTAATCATTATTACGTGTAAAGAGTAAGGTAGATTTTCACAGAACTGCAGAATTAAAACCGCCGATCACACACTGTGTGAAGGATTCAAGACACATTTCCGTTAATAAATGATCCCATTTGATTAGTGTACCACCATTCTTGGAGACAAGACCTACTGAGCACACCAAATCAGATTCACAGTCATTTACCGTTATCTCCCCTTACTGACACATCAGAGACACTGGTCAAAACACTGCTCTGAAATCAGGTTTTTCTTTGCGATTTCTATGGCAGAAAATGACTTGTGAGAGAAAAATGTTAACATGGGCAGGAGAGATGTGACCCAGCAGCCGTTGGGTTTGGTCGTAGATCCTAGTGGGCATCTCTGAAGACTGGGGGCTGAAATCCCGGCTCACCCTGCAGAGTAAACAAAAGATCAACAGAACAAATGCATGTACTTTAATTACTTAGAAATACCAGCCAAGCAATACCTCCAATTAAATAGCCTTATGTGAAAAATTCTTCGGAGAAAATGTATTTCACAACGGCATTTAGCAGTGGCTTTTATCAAAAATCCTCCGATTTATGCACCTTAAAAGTTTTACTGACGGTACATGCTTACATGATCTGATAACATCTTAACTGATCAGTTATCTGCCCCTTTATGTGTATTGTGATAATCCAAAGAAAATCCCGAATGCTGGCTAGTTCACTGCAGTGGAGGTAATTTAGTTAATCCGTGTGGTTTGTTTAAAAGAAACCGCTGTCTGAAGTCATTTGAACAGTTGATAATTTAGCACGTGTGTGTTCTGAATGTTTTGCATCATTAGCCTTTTTTTTTTTTTCTTGCATAGCTGCTCTGTGGTGTACCGCTCCTGACGAAGATGCTGTTAGCTTCTGAGTCAGAGGAGAGGGAGGTTAACTCTCCTGGGGTCGTTACACTTCTTTGTTTTGATTGCTGGCCCGTGCACAAGAACGACTTGCACTGGTAAACCACAAAATGTTCAGGCTATCCTACAAGGCACGTACTTCATCTTGATATTTTTTTTTCCTTTCTTTTTTATGCCTTATTTGTAAACAATTCTTTTCTGGACTGACCAGAACTGCTCATTAAAATGTAATTAAAAGTAGTCTGGAATTTAAAGCCTATGTTTATTATTATGTATTATACATGTACGTTTTTTTTTCTACAATACTTGTAAAGCCTTTGCCTGTTTTAGAATACTACGAAAGGCAGATTTTAACACTTTTACTGGACGTACGGACACATCGGCTTTGGTTTGGAAGCGTCCCACGTATCTCCCTGCTATGATAAATCCAGGATTGTCACCCCATCCCATTATATCTCTGTGATCCGTGCCTTTACGGCAGTGTGTGCTGGAAGGCCAGTATCTACTGCGTCCTTCCCCGTCTAGTAAAACCTCAGCAACGAGTGAAATGGAACAAGAGGCTCCACAAGTCTACTGACATCGATCCCTCAGCGTTTTTTTTTTTTTGCGATATGGCATGAATGTGGCAGTGTAGCACAACTGCCCTTTAAAATGCTCTGCTGTACGGTAAACTCTTTGTCTGCAAGGCCACAGATTAGAATCATAGAGACACTCAAGTGCTACCTTTCATTGCAAACCAGTATCTTTGAATGGTAAGCAGGCTGATGCCGGTCAGGGCCATGGTGGAACCTGTAGCTTTTGTGTGGCTCATACACATGCAAACACCCTGGCAGTTTAGCGATTAAATAGGAAGAGGAAGAAGAAGAAGAAATATTAAAACTATCCTAATACTCAAAAAAAAGCACTTACTAAGTTCATGTGTTCCGTGTCAACAGTCTGAGAAAGTGTTTGACTCTTAAAGCTATTCATTCAAATGTCTTAAAGACATTATCCTGCCGTGGGGTATGGGAATAAAATTGGTTTGATTTAGCAGCGATGGCAAACCACTCTACCCGGTGTCATTTCATTTTCTAACGATGTATTTTCAGAAAAAAATCATAGCAGGCTTGGAAAAGAGCATGCCGTTCTATTGTCTCAGTGCACGTGATGAAAGAGTTTACATGTCATAGTAATTACTTTTGTTGTTATATGAAGGAAAAGAAGATGTGAATTTCTTCCTCAGTTCTAAGCTCACTGTCTCTGTCGGGGTTTCAGTCTTTAAACCTTTTATGGAAAGTCTTCCTAAAGGCATTCATTTTGAAGTTGAACTCTTGTCTATTAAGGCCTCATTTCTCAATGAGGGTGTTCAAGAGCCTTGCAGGACTTCTGAAATAAAAATGAGGGTGGTTCTCAAGTAGATGGCATATCTCTCTCTCGCTCTCTTTCTGTCCGACCAGCCAAAAATATCGCATAAGCCTAGAGTGTCTTCGCCAAATCAGCCAATGAGAAATATTTTAGCTGCAGAACGGCAGAGCAGAAGAACAGTAATGAGACGAGATGAATGAAAGATGTTGTTCTGAGGCGTCTTCTCGTAGCGATGCTTCAAATGTCCATCTCTAACTCGGGGTTACATATTCAGAAATGGTTATAAAATGGCAGCTTTTCCTATTTTATCAAAGAGCGGTCTCTAGTTATCTTTAAGCTATAATAAGAACAGTGCGTCTCCATGGACAGATGCAGTCTTCATTAGTCCTTCTATAGATACAACAGGCCAGCCCACAAACAAGCACCTGGATTACTGGATCCCTCAAGACCACGGTGTCTGGAAGAGTACCTCTCTCTCACACACTCTTTCCCTCTCTCTCTCTATATATATATCCATTGTATGTGTTCATTTATTTCAGCCTACGCTTAAAACATAAAAGGCATTGAATAAAATAAGTACATAGATAAATACATTGCTTAATTCATATATCTAACTAAGCATTGCTGATTGGACTTCAGTATTAGCAATATGCTATTGTCTCTGAATGACACCTGAAATAAACTACAAATATTAAAAAAAAAATAGCTTTATTGCATTAAGTTAAAGCCAGAGCAGTGGCTCACTTACCACCTTTAGTTTTCCTGGGGAAATAAGTACATTGACTTTCAACTAAATGAGACTTGGAGACAACGGCGCATGACCCAAGGTTTTTCTTGAGTTTTTTTTTAATCTGGAACCATTTAAATCATTTCAATTTCCGTACTGTCTGTAGGGTGGGTGGATGCCTGGGGTGGATGTAAAAAGTACATTAGAAACAATTTGAGATTGCCAGGCCTATTTAATGGTGTTTGTTTTCTTAAGAATATGTGGCCATTTTCAGTTTTCTTTGCTTGGTAGCTCATGTTCAATGATAAATTGAAAGCTGGAACATAACCCAGTGCGTATTTTAATTTAAAAACGACTGAGAAAATAAAAGCCAGTGGCCTAATTACACAGAAAAACAAGAAACTCTCAATCCATTTCCCGTTTCTGAGTTTAAGAAGTCAGGTTCTCATAAAAGCCTCATCTTTCATGCATATGCAGCTCTGCATCCAAATCAGCTAGGACACTTTATGCATGATGCCCAAACAAAGGAACGATACTGACATAAATAATATTCCATACTGAGTATTTATTTGTTAAACATAAACGCACCGACTTTTCGCTGACTGACGTGAAGGAATTGCTGGTTTATAGATTTCGAAATGTGTTTCTCTAAAAAAATATCCCAGAGTGCGGTAGTTGATTTGTTGCCTGCCATTAGTGATGTTGCAATCTGTTCTCGTGAAAGCTTGTCAGAACATTAAATAGACTCAACTGCCTTTGGATGTCATACAGAAACGGACGGGGAGTGCAAAGAAAATTAGTAGGTGGCACGCTGGCCTACTGTCATTTACCACATTTCTTAGAAGCTTTACTTGTTAGCTGGTGGGCCTGAGAGATATGCTATCATTATTAATCAATAATAACTAACTGGTATGGTTCTCCAAAGGGGGGGGTAATAATAATAATAATAATAAACTCTGAAATACATCTCCTGTTAGATGTGATTACAACCCAGCTGTAGACAGAGAGGAGGTGTTTTAACTGTTTACAGTTTGGTGTGCAAAAATTAAAAAATAAAAAAACAGAAATACAGCAAAAGAAGACTATTGCGAGTCTTGTCCGGGGTGTACTGGTAATCCCTTAAATGTTATTTTGTCAGCATATTTCTGTTTAACAACATCCTTCAGCACACTCCGCTGCCTCTGGTCTGCTATGATAAATGCTGCTCTGTTCACAGGATGCTGTGCAAATTAAATATTAACCTGTTTTATGTTTTGGGTTTCATTCCAGTCAGACTGAATGTAGCAAATTCTGCTACCTTCAGGGTATTTTATATATATTGAATTAACTCCCTTGTGCGTTAAATGATTAAAATTATAAAGAGTGATATTTCATTCTTCATAAAATGGCATATTTTGACAATCATTCAACACCGAGCACCCCTTGTCTCGCATGTCTTTAATCACTGATCTTTATCTTAAATCGCACTAAGAACAATTTTCTGTTTATCTAGCCACATCTCAGCAGAATATCCATCCATCCATCCATCCATCGACCTTTTTTGTCACCTCACAGAGTAAAATGCCTGAACATTCAACGTACGAAATGACCCACCGTGCAACAACTTGGCTCTATGATTTTTTTCTGGGTTTTTCAGACAAAGTGAAATGGAGGAAGATGTGTTTATCAGCGGTGCACAGATGAATGACAATGTTAAGGCCTTACTTTCATACTTACTAATGATTTAGGGTTTCTAGTGACATTCTGTATACTGTCCTGTGCTGTAGTGAATCTGTGTTTCTGAACCAACACTTCAAAATGAAGAGGGATTTGGAAACTGGATCATTTCTGGAAGAATCTGAAAGGTACTGACCCATCAAGGATCAGACTGGCCAGGGACACTCTTGTAAATTCAATATAGGTTTTATACCTCGAGAGGCAGGGGCTACAGACAGCCGACGACTGACCCTTTGTGAGTCTTTAATCTAAAACTGTTGCACAGATCAATAAACCATTTGCTTTGTACTGCAGCATTTGTGAGGCTTTGTTTCCTTTGTTACAGCATTTAACCTTTGAAAAAATAAAACGTAGTCAAATGGTCTTCATGGCTAAAGACAACGCCATTACAGGTATCATTTAAGACTCCTGCGAGCCGTCCTGCAGTGTAGGATACACTACAGTATCCTACATTACTTATGAGATGGAATAACACTGGGGGATTCACACAGAACTTATCATGTTTAATAATTAAGTTACGCGCTGTTCGGCAAAACCTCGGTAATGTCTTCTACCATAGATGCCATTGAGGTTAAACAAAGTTATCTACGCCTTAAGTCCCTGGATATACGCCTGCCGGAAATATAAGACACTGGGTAAAACTTTGCCTTAGCCCTATTCTGCTAGCCCATTCCAAGGCGACATTTTAAAGTTATGAAATTGGAGCTGCCGTGTGGGATCAGCATAACATCTGCAGGAAAGAGCTTTCTCATTCAAGGTCCATTGATAGTTCAAGGTTAAAACGTGCCGACAGCAGAACCGCCCGTGCAATTATGCGGACAGCTGTCAAAACAGCACCCGAAAGAGGAACTTCTGTTGGACGCGTCACGCCCAGTGTCAGACGCTCACTGATCAGTGGCTTTCTCCTTGGCTGAATGCAGATCGGTTCACTGCCTGCATCCAGTCATCATCATTAAATCCATAAGCCGCTGTAGAAAAAAACAAGGGTCATCAGCCAAGAGATAATCATCTTACAAAAATGAGATGCGACCCGACGGTAAAGGGATTTGTGTTACCCATGCATATGAAGCTCATAAAAACACACCCGCACTTCACATTACAAATAATACTACTAATAATAATAATAATAATAATAATATGTTAACTAATTGGCATTTATCCCACGTCTATCAATGCATGGCTGGCTAGTTTCATTATATATACAAATCATTTTGATGGATGATTTTCTGCTACTAAAATATTATTTATGCGTCAGAAATATTTCGAGCCCATTTTCTCTCCTCCTTTTCTAGCAATGAGCCAAATTCCCTTGAGAGTGCTGAGTATCGATTGGTTCGCAGGTGTACTCGGAATTCTTTAGAACTTTTATGTGCTGTGAATGACACTAGTTTGTCTTTTGTAGTCTGGAGTCTTTACAGGCAGGATTACCGTAGTCCAACAAGTTCAGGCTCTCGCAATGCTTCTTCCACTGCCTCCAGGCATTAAATCGTCCCCAGGGGGAGGTGACACGCTCCCTCCATCTCTCCCCCTCCTTCACTGTAGCTGTACCCTGCCTCTCCATCACCACTGTCATTTCAGGTACTGTTATCACACATCCTGCTTCACGTGGTACCCTCCACTCTGTCCTGGCCGGGGGTTTAAGGCCGACACGACCGAAAGTTCAAATGCCTCGAGTCTCTAAAAGACAGTCAAACTCAAGGGTAGGAGATTTACCGTTTTACATCGTGACATCAGGAGTGTTATTCCTTTAGAGGCCAATTGTGTTTACAAGACTATTTCAGAAGTCTACTACTGTCAGCAAGTATCATTTTACTGAACATGAAATAGGAATCATACTGTATATAACTGCAGGGAATTATATCGATATTCTTACACCATGACACATATAAAACATTGATTAACTCCGCATGTAATTTATGTAAGAGACATTAACACTTTCGCATTTAGTCTCATGCTGCTATTTATTTTCTCTTTATTAACGGTAAGAAAGCATCGGTACAAGTCATACCCCAACAAATCATACAATCATAAGGTGATACATCGTGTTTACTAATACGTCTCTGTGAGCCTCGTTGACTAACGGCTAGAATTCTCCCATTTTTTTACACATCACCGTTTTTCCACTCCTAGGGATGAAAAGGTGCGGACCTCTACATTGTACCACCATGACATACCTGCTATTTTTTTATGTAGCAGATGTTTAACCCTAACCCCATTTAGTGTAGTGTGATGAGGCATCTGTGTATTCAAGTTCTATCATTATTCGCACTCTTTACACAGTTCCCTTGTTTTCTTCCAGCTGCTGTCTTTAGCTCTGCACCTGAAATCACGCCTTCCCTTTCTAATTTTTTGTCTAATCTCACCACGTCTTCTCTGTCAAAACTTTGTTTTTTCATTTGTTCTCTGTTTAAAAGTATAACAGAAATTGGTTAATTATCCTCCAAAGGCGAGGAGGAGAAGCAGGCAGATAATAAATTTATGATGTTAAATGTACAGTATATGATATTAACTTTTGATACCAGTACAAAATGTTAGTTATGTATCAGATCCTAGACTCTTGGTTTTATGGATAATCGCGAGAAACATTTATGTGTTCACAAGAAAACGATGAATTCTGAATTCTCCCTTTCTAGGTTGGTTCACCGTACCCTTCAGAGACGACATTTTGGCACTAGCTGGACCCCTCCATCGTTAAGCCTTTTCCTATAGTCGTTGCTTCTAACGAGGCTGCGTCATCACTGACCTGGTTTGCAAAAGCTTATTGCATCGCATTGACGATCTGTTATCGTAACACTAAGGAGTTGACGGAACAGAAAAATGATGCCATCGCTTTTAATCAGCAGTCAGCCGGGGCATTTTAATCAAGCAGAACACGAATTATGTGTGGGAGTGTAAAATATACATCGTAGCCTGGAGTTACCATCTACTTTGTAAGTGTACACACAAAAGTTCCATTTCATATTCACCTCAAAACCTTACAAACGCTTGTACGTGTCAGCTCTGTTACATTCCAGAGCTTAAAACATTAACGCCACGGTCTATTTCTGTAACTTGCCTCTATCTTTGTAATAACAGTTCCTTGTGATAAATAATTAAAATGTATCATGTTCTTGACAACAAAGATTAAGAACTTACTTTTGTTTAGCTGACGTACATAAATATTACACACCCAAAGAATGATTACGTTTCGGCATCAAGAGATTCATGCCGTTGTAAAATATTCATCCAAGAATCTCTTACCTGTCAGTGCTCTGTGCAGTAAACCGTTGCTCAGAGATTTAAAGACTTTGCTGACATATTTAATATATATATATATCTGAATACTAGGTGTGAAACATACTCATTCATGAGTTAAAACTCAGGTGATAAACTTACCCTTTAAACATTAGTGTTTCAGTTTTCTTGTCGACGTGCATCGTGTGGACCTGTCTGAGAATTTCAGAAATGCTAGTCATTTGATGGAGATGTGCAAAAAGGTTACGATTTTTTTTTTCTGCGATGTCGGAAGGCAGATGTCATTAACTTTTCAATGTCTTGTGGAATTTTACCAGCAGTATGCTGCCTCTGGAAAAAAAAAAATTAAAAGGGCACATAAAGTGAAGAAATTAGCACAATGACCACCATGTAAGCTTTTCTCAGTTTTGTGAGATTCAGTGATTGTGCTTCTCTGTGCTTTTAACATTTTACTGCTAATGTATAAGCAATTATGCCTGTAAACAGCCATGGACTCTGATAGGTCACTCAGTACAAACTTCATCGCTTATTTATGGTAACTCGCTGTAAATCTTCAGCCAGGCGTAGCTGTTTTCATCTTCAACCCTTCCATTACCCCATTGCTTGGCTTGTTATGCTTCTACCATTTCTTCATGTAACTCTGTACTGTATTCTTCTGTTGCACTGCTGTTACACTGCACTGCTGTTACACTGCACTGCTGTCTGATGTTGCACTGCTGTTACACTGCACTGCTGTTACACTGCACCGCTGTCTGATGTTGCACTGCTGTTACACTGCACTGCTGTTACACTGCACCGCTGT
>JAACJT020005366.1:0-52124 GCA_009936485.2 Gymnarchus niloticus | reverse complement strand
TTAAGAGACGTCTAGACCCACAAGTTGGCAGAGATACCGAATTCCATCAGATGAGAATCGATAGCTTATCCCGATGATGTTCTTTATGAAAGATATCGATTTGCGGAGTGAGCCTCTCACTGTGTCAATGGGGTCTTCTAAATGTGCCGCCGTTTTCCTCGAAAGGATTGTACGTGAATAGGCGCTGCTTAGATACGGTGACATCGAGTTAACCAAGAACATAAACTGCTCGCAGGAGTTTAGAGACGCGGTGTAAATTGCTATAGCAGCATACCTCGGGGGCAACCTACTCACCTTTCGTAGTACTGCTTAATCAGGAAGTTATACCCAACGTCACAAAGTTACCCGGATAAGCCAGTAGCCCCGCTTCGTAGTATACCCCCCTGGTTTTAATTATTGTTTATTATTAAGTTTTAAGCACGGTGGTATGTTAAACTGATTGAAATATTTTGTTTTAATTGCTTGATTTTTTTTATTGCCGCATGAGTTACCATAGTTCTTATTGTTGGTTGCCCTGAATGCATTTGGTTTCCATTTGAAGCTTATTGGACACAATGTTAATTGGATTTTATTCTACACGTTTTACGACAGACTTTATTTATACAGTGTGTTAATTATTGGTGTGATCTTATTTGAGTCTGTATTGTTTTGAATGTGAAATTTGTTTGGATTCCAATTGTTTTACTGTATTTGTTTTAATTGATGTATAAGATAAAAAATATTAAAGAAGTCCAATTAGTCCATATCTCTCTGTGTAAATGCTGTTTAATTTGCTAGCTGTGTTGTCATTATATTTAGTAGCTAGCTAAATAGTGATTCAAGACTTTTCATTAGAGCCGTCCTTCATGTTCCTATTGTTTAACTTCAGCAAGAAATCAGACATGGTGTCAGAAATTCTGTGGCTTGGACGTTGACCATGGCGAAGTTAAATCTTCCCGAAAACATGGCCTTCACTCGACCGGAACAATCGCCGGAGTGGCAGCGGCGATTCCCGAGGTACCGCATGACTACTAAGCTAAACCTGGAATCAGGGAATGTTCAGGTTAGCACGTTGCTGTATGTGCTCGGCAAGGAGGCCCAACGAGTTTTCAACACTTTTGTGTTTGGGTGGAACGAGGATGTAAACGACAATGACACTGTGTTGGCAAAGTTAACTAATTACTTCGTACCTAAAGTGAATGTTATTCATGGAAAGGCTCATCTTTACCTCACAGCACAAAAAAAGGCGAATCAGTTGAAGAAACACATTCGCGCCCTATTCGAGCTATCTGAGAGCTGCTAGTTCGGTTCGGCGAAACTAGAGAATATTGGGGATAGGAATTCTGGACAAGGAGTTGTGCGAGAAGCTGCAGCTAACAGGGGACCTAACACTGGAAAGCGGGATGGGGATGGTGAGACAGTTGGAGCAAGTAAAGTGGCACGTTACCCAACAGCCTAGGGCAAGTACTGCTAATGCTGGTCACCTCAGTGAAGTGGCGTGGAGACATGCATATACAGCGCCTCCACAGCATTGTAGAGAGAGGGGAAAGAAGTAGAGAAGTAGAATTTTCGGATGGACACTGTGAGGGAGGCAGAAACGTGAGGAAGTGCTTTAGGTGTGGTAAGGACCATTCGAAGCACACTGCGCAGCCAGAAACGCACAGTGCAGAAATTGGGCACTTTGCTGTCGTGTGCCATTCTGCGAGGGTGAATGAGCTAACTGCATTAGAGGCTAGTCAAGCAGGTAGCCAATTTCTGGGTGAAGTTAAAACAATGTACATAATCGCAGGGTCCAACATTCCATGGACCGTAAAGCTAAAGCTAGGGTCATTCAACACCATGACAAAATACAGAGGCCAGCATTACAAGTTCACCATCCATGTGATTAAGACTGCTAATGGCAGCAACCTGTTGGGCTGTAATGTTGCAGTGGCTATGGCCTAGTGAAAAGAGTTGAGGGAATGCAAAGCACTTTCGGTACAGATCTGAGCCACTTAAAGCCTGTAAAAATATGCCTGCGAGACAATGCTATGCTATACAGCATTAACACCATGCAGAGAGTGTTTGCACCGCTACTCCCCAAAGTCAAAGCAGAACTGGACAGGACGGTCAAGTGTGGCATCATAGAAGAGGCTAAGGGACCAACGGAGTGGTGTGCCCCAATGGTCCGAGTCCCTAAGAAAAGCAGAAGTGAGGATCTGTGTCGACTTCAAACGCTTGAACGTGGCTGTGAAAAGAGAAAGGTTCGTCCTACCTATTATAGGCCTAGATGACATACTGCCACGGCTCACAGAATCCCATTTGTTCTCCCTGCTCGATGCAGCAAGTGGGTTTTGGCAAATTCCGCTAGAGAGAGACAGCCAAATTGACCACGTTTATCACACCCATGGGGAGATACTTCTTCAAACACCTTCCATTTGAAATTTCCATTGCACCAGAGATCTTCCAGAGGGAGATGTTAGTGTTGTTTTGAGGCCAGTAAGGGGTTGAGGTGTACATGGACGGTATTCTTGTTCATGGTAGGGATGAGAAGGAACACGAGGAGAGACTCCAAAGCATTCTGTGGATCCTAGAGAGCACAGACTTGAAGCTCATTCACTGAAAGTGCCACCTGCGTCAAAAACAGCTGAACTACCTGGGACACCACATTGATGGAGAACACATCTGGCCTGACCCCTGAAAAATAAGAGCTATTACGGAGGTACAGCCACCAAGTGACGTGTCAGGTCTACGGAGGTTTCTGGGTATGGTTCATTACCTGGGGAGATACCTGCCCAACTTGTCAGAGATTATAAAACCCCTCAGTGACCTACTGAAGTGTGAGGCTGAGTGGAACTGGAATGCAGCACAAACCAATGTATTCGACAAGGTGAAACAGCTCATTACCTCTGCACCCACACTTGCCTTCTATGATATAAGCAAACCCACTATAGTGAGCATGGATGCAAGCAGCTATGGGCTGGGCAGTGTACTGCTACAGCGACACGCTGATGGGCTGAAACCAGTAGCATTATGCTCAAAATCGAAGATAGAATTGGAAAAGCATTACGCACAGATAGAAAAAGAGTGCCTAGCTGTAGTTTAGGCCTGCAAGAAACTCTCAACGTTCTTATATGGGCTAGACAGTTTTATACTTCACACAGACCATAAACC
The DNA here is from genome assembly GCA_009936485.2 of Gymnarchus niloticus. NCBI lineage: Eukaryota > Metazoa > Chordata > Actinopteri > Osteoglossiformes > Gymnarchidae > Gymnarchus > Gymnarchus niloticus. The sequence continues at coordinate 48,992 of JAACJT020005366.1, read as the reverse complement.
ACTGGTCCCTCTAATCAATAAGAAGGACCTTGATGTGGTTCCCCCGTGATGCCAGCGCTAACTCATGCGCCTGATGAAATACAACCTCATTATCGAGTACATGCCGGGGAAAACACTAACATTAGTTGACACACTATCCAGACAGTTGTTACCAGTAGTGCAGAATGAAGCATGTGAACTAATCTGTGATGTCTCAGCGTTTGAAGATGCAGTTCACACAGCATGACCTCCAAACTGGAACAGATAAAGCAGGAGACGAGAGCGGACTACGACCTGCAGGTGGTGAGCCAGGGATGGCCAAAGTATGCAAGTAGCATTCCAGTACAAGCCAAGGTATACCACCGATGGGGTAATAGCCCCTCAACCTCAAAAGGACTCGTTGTATGGGGATCGCATCGACATCCCACACAGTATAAGAGGTAACATATGCTGTTGCTTGCATGATGGACACCAGGGTGTTACCAAGTGTAGAGAGAGAACACGCATGAGTCTGTGGTGGCCTGGGCTGGAGAATGAGATCCAAGAGCTGGTGACGAAATGCCCTGAATGTATGCAGATTAGCCCAACACAGAGGAAAAAGCCTCTGATGACAACCACTACCGTTGGGGCCCTGGCAAAAGATTGGGGCAGACATCTGCCAGCATGCAAACTAGAACTACCTAATTGTCATTGACTATTTTTCTCGCTACCTGGAAATAGCCCACCTACCAGACATGACAAGTGAGACCATCTGTGCATGCCTGAAGAACATCTTCGCCAGGTGGGGTTGCTCAGACGAGCTGTACAAAGACAACGGAGGACAATTCACAAGTAAGGAATTCAGAAGCCTTTCAGAGGCTTATGATTTTAAACACATTACTTCCAGCCCTCACTACCCCCGGTCCAATGGTGAAGCTGAGAGAGAAGTGCGGACAGCGAAGAGGATTCTTTGCCAGGGTGTTTCTGGCCCTCATGAGTTATAGAGCCACACCGTTACAAGCCACAGGTGCCAGGCTTGTGCAGTTGATGCCGGGCCATCGGATTAAGACGACATTGCCTTCTTTTGACAAAGTCCTGGCCCCAAAGTGACCCGACTTCACAAGGGTGCGTAAGGCCGACGCCAAGGAGGAGGAGAGCTATAAATGTGCCTATGATAGGCGCCATGGTGTAAGAACACTCCCACCTCTCAGTCCAGGGTTAATAGGCTGTGAAACTTGACAATGACTCTGGGTGGACGACAGCAGGGATAGTTCAAAGGCTACACTCAGCTCCGAGGTCCTACCTGATCCAGACGGACCAAGGAACCTTGCAGAGGAACAGGTGTCATCTGCGTCCGTTCTTCCCTCCTGTTCAACAGCCGGGTGAGGCAGGAAGTATGGAGGTAAATGAACAACTCTCATCACCCCAATGCTTATGTCCGAAGTCATCTGGCAAATAGACTGTGACAGTGGAGCTCGAGGGACATCTCCCTGAGCAAGTTCAGACGACGTCCAGGAAAGAGTCATCCACCCGCCTGAAAGATTTAAAGACTTTGTCTTGTCTCAGTGCATAGCTTGCCACAACGGAGCAGAATAACCTTCGGCAGCTATGGAGGTGACTCGGCAGTCTACCCCAGATCCTCAGGTGAGGAGAAACGGAACAATGTTGTATGCCTATGGAAGTAATATAATGTTGGAATTGTTTGGAAGGGGAGGAATATATGTTTATGGAATTTATGCTCTTCCACATTGTTCACTGGAGGTGTTCATAAGAAACACCAGTGTTTGTGCTGTGTTATGTATGTTGCTGCATGCCTTTTGCACACTGTTAGGATTTTGGACTTATTGGTACTGTATTTCCATTGTTACTTTATCTGTTTGTGGTGCTAAGTTCCTTGAAGAGACTTTATGGGAAACCCTTCTTAGCCTGCATGCATCTACAGTATGCCTATGACTCAAAGGAGGGGAGATGTCATGTGAGAGTATAGTAGAGCTTAGTACAGTAGAGAGTATAGTAGAGCTCAGGTACTATATTATGCGGAAGAATACCTGCACAGTGATTGGGTTGTCACGTGTTGTTACAAAAGAGTTGCCTGAGTGAATGCAAGCTGTAGACTTCTGCCAACTGTTGATGTAATAAAACAACATTTTAAACAATGTTGTTTGCATTTATACAGCCAGCAACAAATTGGACATGTTCAACACAAACTAAAAATGGGAGTATGGCAGAATGTGTCCCCTTTAAGTGGCATACCTCGCTGAAAATAAGCGATACTTTATATCTGATGTATTAAGACTCCTCCTGATTCTTTGTTTACATATGCAACTATAAATTTTACCCTTTCATTTAAAGCTGTCGCTATTGTCACAAATGCACACGGGCACGCTCACTTAACGAACTTACTGTTATAGTCTTTGACATTATAGCTAAAGAGAAAGATTAATAATGCTGCACTCTTGGATGATTCGTTTGGTACAATACAAAAATTCTAAAGTGAATGACCTGGGAAATTAATAGGAAATAAAATTATATGATTAAAACTAATTTCATGATAACCATACAATACAAGGCTATCTTTTAATTACTAGAGAGGGTATTTCCTGGAGAAAATGTGTGTGATTGCTGTTTGCATAAAACGCAACAGGGAGTGGTAGAATGGAGGGGTGAAAAAAGAAAGGAAAGAAGGAGGAGCGGTGAAAAGGTCATGCAGTATTTATATAAGATGCACTTTGTTTCAGGAGATGAATTTACATATGAAGTTTGGCAGTCCTACCTTAAAGTTTGAATGTGTCTTAAAATCAGTGGATTACTATGGAAGGATGGAGAGATGAATGAAAGAAGAGTGAGGGATGAGTGCCATCAGTACAGTATGAAAGTAGTCAAATGCTGTACTTTTGCTGTAGAATACGTTTACGAAGTTTGAGTCTTATGTCTATAGTATTCCTATAATATGAGGATGGAGGGATGAAAAAGAAAGAAGTGATAGAGGTATAGAAAGAGGTGGTGGGCTTTGTAGTATTGCCCAGAACATCTGTAGTAGGTTTGGTGGTATTATTTTGAAAATTGACCATATGGGAGCAGTTTGAAAAATTTCCCATTCAAAGTCTATGGGAAAAATGGATGGAAAGAGGGATAAAAAGAGGGATGCAGGTGGAATATCAAAAAGAAAAATACAAGCACCCTTCTCCTCAATGGGCCGAACATTTTACAGTTGGAACGAAGCTTCTAGTGCAAAAACTGTAGGAGTTAGGTGCCGAAAAAGTGGGAAGAATAAAAATAAGAAATATGTGAGAGAACATACTGTGATTGCTGTAACCAGCAAGCACGCAAACGTTAAATTATCTACAGTTTGATGGCTGGCAGATAATCTGGTCAGGGCTAGCAGGTTGTTGGAATGCCAAAATTTACTCAACTGGATGGGTTTGGTAACATTTTATGACCACAAAATATGTGTTGCATACACCAGTTTCTAATAAAAGTTAATATACAACTGCATAGACACAATTCCATGACACCGATACTGTTGAAGACTGGGTTCCGGGTCTTTCTGCCGTGTTTGGTCTCCGTGCAGCGGCATGGAGTGGGCATGGCCAAATGTGTAAAGAACATTTTGCTCCAAATTCCAGTTACATAACCAATAGAGTGTAAAGTATACAGCCCCTCCCCAAAACCTGCCCACCCATGAAAAAGGTGCCAAATCAGAAGCAAAAAAAAAAAAAAACGCAAAAATAAATCCAGGAGCAAAAAAGTTTGACTTAATTCAATTTTTTTATATTTGCAAATTATATTTTTATTTTGACACGCAACCACAGATTTTGAAACCTCATTTGTACCACGCTAATAACAACAGATATCGCTGTGAACGGTAAAAATGCCACAGACTGTCTGGAATAGGGTTAAGAATTACTAATTTAAACTTTATACTTTATATGAAAAACAGTGCATTATTCTTTTTCTGTCAACATCATTTGTACAAATTATCCGGTAAAGAGAAAACAAACTTCAATAAGCTAAATAATATGGATAAATAAATTGGTGCTGAATCCTGCAAAGCAACAGAGAGGAGGAACAGTGCTTAGCAAGCCACCTTTTTTCACAACTCTGCCATCTTGTGGGTGAGTGTGTGTCCTGGTGCTGGAGCATCACTGAGTGTGTGCAGGCCGTTGCTCCCCTCTCTATGGAACCCAGGTGATGACATTTATGGCTGTGGCGGCCGCCCGGCAGATGATGGGGGAAGGATGGGTCAAAGACGATTGTAGGAAGGGCACATGCTCCAGGAGCTGCTGGCGAGCAGACGGTACCTCAGCCAGGACGGTGAGGGCTCGCAGTGCGTTTGCACATGCAGCCGTGTCTTCACTAGTCACCAGGGCCAACAGTGGAGGGATGGCGCCAGATTTTAGGGCCTGGTACTTCCCTGGACAGAACCGAAAACAGGCTGGCATACCAGACAGGACAGATGGTTCAAGCGAAAATGGATAGGGATAGTAAGGGATGAGCTTAAGTGCAATTCCTCTACCACAGACATTACGTTGTTATATGTTATTTTTTAAACTCTGGGATATAGTACCAAATTCAAGGCTGTCAGCACAACAGGCATTATGTAAAATATCCATGAAAAATAAAACATCAACAATAAAACTAATTTTCAACAAGTTGATGTTAGTGGTGGGACAGAAAAGATTTTAAAACCCATGGCGGGTGGGAGTATCCTGAACTAACCAATCAATGCTGACAATATTGCCAGCATTGACTGGTAGTTCTATTTGCTCCCACCCGCCATGGGTTTTGAAACCTTCTTAAACGCCAGCATTGACTGATTAGTTCAAGATACTCCCACACACCACAGGTTCTGAAGCCTTACTTATCCTACCACTAGTTTATGTAGAGAGCAAAACATCTGTTTTTATCATTATCTGTACAACATACAAACATTATTTTATTATCAAAATTCATTATTAACAATTACTCTTTATTATTAAAAATTGTTCATCATTATTCTTTTTACTTTTTGAAACCCCATTTCCAGCCCCACCCTTCTTGGAGCTAATGGAGCGTGACACCATTGCCATGTCTCGCTTAACAAGAAAAACAAATATATTATGTAAAACATTAAATTTAAATACTAAAATGATTACCATAAATATTGTTGGACTTTTTTCATTTTGTGTGATCTAAGATAACAATCTGAAACAAAAATAAAGTGAATAATGAAAATTAAAAATTCGCCAAAATTTATACTGTGCTATGCAAATGCTAAGAGTATAAAATGAAACCTCCACAAATATAGCAACTGATACCAGCAGTATCTCTGCTAGCCGTTTTCCTCTATTTTACTACACAGCTCTGTTTGTTTGCTGGTATACCTTTCGTAATGACTGCTGTGTTCATGATGGCACCGGCAGCGTTAGTTTTGACCCCCAGGTCATCGTCGCCTAGCAGTTTGACCAAGGCTGGGAGTACCTCTTCCTCGCACAGCTTCTCCTTCCCTTCAGTCGGAAGACTCGCAGAAAGAGAGGCACACCCATCTTACTTTACTGCAGTCAAGAGCTCTCTCGAGACCATGGACGGTCAGTAACTTTCTGTCCCCTACTCTTTGGTATCGCAGATTTGCTTCTCAGTAGAATGCCTCAGCACCTCCTTTTACCTCTGCCATTCATAGCTGATGCTGATACCCTTATCTAGTTCATAGAGCTCTGTTGAGTCTGTAGGAGGCACTCTTACCTTTTTAATGGTCTCAAAAATTTTAAAAAAGTGAAATACGAGTTATTTTGACTTTTTGGTTCCTAAGGTCGATAGTGTCATCACTGTTTCTGAGAATTATGCACAGACGGGGCAGGAACGAGCAGACTTCCATAGGACATATTGTTTGGCTTTAAGGCGCGTGGAACCATAGGGTGAGCTGTCTATGAAAGCAATGCAAACGGCTAAAATGAACACCTCCTTTTCGACAACTGAATGTGAAGCAAGTACTTCCACAATGCATTAAGAGAAGTCCACAGCATATGTTATATCTGGAAATGCCCGAAGCGGATTAATGCATGCATTATTAATATGCTCAGCAGGAACACGTCACCATCTCCATCTCATGAGAGCTGACTGCCTTCCAAAAATTTTTCCTAAATCAGACACTTATGGAGATTATGCACAAAAAAGATTTATGACCACATTTATGCACAGACCAGTGTCTATTTTCAATTCCAAACGAATGAAGTGTTCTAGGCCAACGTAGGTTAGGTCACATTTATGGAGAGACAGAAAGGATGCCTTGACATCCGTGAGCTTGTGGCTGCTGATTCATATTTTCTGTATCATTAACCTAATAAACAAATTGAAAATGTCAGAACATGATTTGGTGAACACACAGATTTAGCTTCCACATTCTCCACCAATGAGGATTCCAGAGGTCACAAGATGTGCTGTCCCCTCTATGTATTACATCACATATTAGAGCTTAATAAGGCTATTATCTTGTTGGAGATGATCATTCTGAAGGGTGTGTATTCTATATGTGAGTTTTCAGTGAGACAACTGGTATGCTGGATGCTTGCTTTTCTGCCAATTATGCTGTCTGTTTTTTTTTTTGTTATTTCTCTCCTTTTTAAAATGTCTGTGAGCTGTCTAAGGTAGTGCTAGATTGTTTGAGTATATGCGCATTGAAACCAGGAGGTGAGCCGCGGGAGAGCTCACTGCAGCAGCGCCGCTATTGGTTGGGTTTGGTCTGGTCGACCCGGGGACAGAGACTGGTGCCAGGAATCCATGAGGTCCTGTCTGGGGACAGGGATGGAGATCGAGCAAGACCCAGGGAAAGGCTGAATAACTTGAAATGGGGCAAAATGCCTTGGAAAGGTTTGGGCCACCGAAGACAGGCACTGTCACATAGGTGGGCAGGTCAGCCAAGGATGGGTAAGACCCATCCTGCCGAGAAGCGATACCCTGGAGTGGCTGTAATTGCAGACCTGGGTAAGGAGTCTTTGAGACCCTGTCCTTACCCCTTTTCTCAGGGGACATTGATGTTATTTCTCTACTTTTTAAAATGCCTGCAAAGCACTTTGTAAACCCTGTGGTTGAAACAATGCTATATAAATAAAGATTGATTGATTGATTGATTGCTATGTGTGTCTGGGTGCTGTACATGCACTACTGCTCACCTGAAGGCCACCATGGCACGAGTCGCACCACAACGAATGCTGGGGGATGGGTGAGAAAGCAGGGCCTGAAGGACGAGAATTCCGTCACTGGCCAAGGCGGGCTTTGCATCCACCCGCACACAGCAGCACAGTGTGGCCAAGATCAGGGCCTGGATCTCTTCCTCCTCCTCCTCCTTGGAAAGCTTCATCACTAGTCTTTGAGGCAGACCCAGAGACAGCAGACAGTTTGCGCCTGGCGTAGAGAGAGCAGACAGACAGATGGGCTAGGAGAAGCCAGTAAATTCCCCTAATGCTTCATTATGCCTGACAGGTAGCCACCGTGTAATGGAAAACCTTCGCAAAGTGCTGCAAAATGAAAACAAACCCCAGTAAACAGAGAATGATACTATTACATTATGCTTGCAAGAAGAATGACAAACACTGAGAAACCTATCAAGCAATGAATTTTCCACTTGGAGATTTTTTTATATAATTGCTTAGGCATGAAAAGAATTTTCAGATAGAGGAAAAAAAACAGAATTAAAGCTGTTTATTGTCTGTACAAAACAGGCTGCTTCAAAGGTATTAGATGAGACAGACCTAAAGCTTTTAACCAGACTTTTAACTATACCATTCTGCCACGACTTAACACTGTCATAGAAGATATACACTGCAGATTTACAGCCAGTGAGATGAAAAGATCATTTTCATTTGAAACTGACAGTCCATTTAAAGAGGTCTTACAATTAAAGTATTTAAAAATATACACCAAATCATTTCGCATCATCACAACGGAGAGCTTTATTGAAAGCATGTTATACTCCATGTTTCAACCAAAACCCTGATTTGTCTCTGCAAAGAAAACATTTTTAAATCCTCTAAAGACCAAAGTGGGACCAGTGAGGTGAAGAAGAACTCGTGGGCAGGAAGAATGAAAAAGGGACTAGGCTGGAAGGAAGACACCCTGGGGGACCTGCACTCAGCACAGGAGTAGAGAGCAAACAGGAATATCTGGGCAGCAGAGTGTAATGGAGGGAAAATATGAAAATATAACGAAACAGACTAGCTGTAGGCAGGGCTAAAAAGGGGGCTATTAAATCCATTGATTATTATTTTACTTCGCTGATTTGCACTCTCTTCCTGGGTATTACAAAACAAGATGAAGGACACAATAATGAAGATTGTCTGGGAGCACAAGTTTTCCTTCTTGATTATTAAACCATTTCTATGCATGCTGGTCTTGTAGGCAGACTGATACAAGTCTGTTCAGCTCTATGAAGATTTAGAACAGGAGTGTTAATGCAACAAGCCTGTAATGTATATGTAGCCAGTGTACTCTAGGAAGGTGACTTCCCTATTGTTTTATTGTGCAGGTCTGTGCTGCTAAATTGAAAAATATGCACTGTCACACCTGCACCTGGAGAAGTGTGGGAGGAGTCACGTGAATGGTGCCATACTCCAAAAAGGTCATCTCTAGGGTGAAAATACTAAAGAGGTGGATGCATCATGCTTTGAAAGCAAGCCCTACCTTCTGATTATTCCACTATTGGGTGTTAACATGGAAACAAAGGAAATGTACACTTTTATAATAAACAGAGGCTAGAGCCAACTTTCATCGTAAAGTTTTCAATGTCCTTCTTTTACTGAAGTCAGTATCTAATTTAGGCTACTGACCATCCCATAAGACCACAGTAACCATGTTTACTTGCTGGGCAATTGTAGCTTATGCATAACTGATATATCATGGATGAGAAAGCATGTGTGAATTTGTCTCTACCTTGGTGGCTTCTTAAATTAACTGTCTGGTCTGTTTTGGAACATAGTGGCTTTCACCTGAATTTAGTCTTAAAAATTTATCAATGGAATTTCATTGATATTCAGATTGGGGAGCACTGCATGGTACCCAGGTTGATTCTGAAAGACTGCTAAATCACATTAATCCATAAAAGCTGGCTGAAGACCTTTAAGTACTTTTTATATGCATCTACCCAGAGATCCACCACATTATTATGGGTGAATGAATAGCATTAATTCATTGAGCTGGAACACATGCCTACTAATGAACTAGTTTTTAAATTTATTGAGTTTCTATTACATCGCATAATTCCTTCTCAAGGCTAAAATCTAAGAATATGTCTGACTTTGACAATACATTGGCTAGATTATATTTTAAATAAAACATTTGTGGTATTCTATTAAATGAATTATACACAGCTAAAATATCACAGTGTGCATTACTGCAAATGTCACACCCATGCCAAGCCAACCATACCTGACTGCTGACACAAGCCAGTCATGCCCAGCTAACCCTCGTTCCTCATTCCCTAAATATTAAGGTTAGCTGTGTGCTATTAGTGAAGGTTTAAATTACTTCAAGTTTCCCTGCCTCATTGTGAGGTATAGAGTTTTACACCCCCTACTGAGCAGTTCATTGTCTTTGTCAGTTTTGCCTGTGTATGATCAATGCTAGTTTGCTGTTTTCTCCTTTTGCCTTACGATTTAGATTTGTTTGCTGTGCTGATTGCCCTGTTCTAGATTTTGACCATTTGTTTATGACCACAACTAATATGTTTTGGATCCCCCTTTGGTTTTTTGGAAATCTTGTGTATTCTGGTTTTGACCCTGCCTGTTTTGATCACGAATTAATACCCATACTCATTCATTACGGTAAACAATAACCCTTAACATATACTTTATAAATGGTGACATTATTACGTTTCGGCAACCTCGTCACCTTTAAAACAGGAAGAATATAATCAATTGCATCAGTTTAATTGTTTTTAACAATTCAATTATGATTTGCACTTGCCAATGTCTTGGTGACAAACACTGACACCAGGCTTCAATAATTGATTACTTAAATGAAGGTTCCTGTCTGTAGAGCAGTTGCTACCCTTTGCTTAATATGGTGTTTGTGTTCATTAAATGTGTTGTTGATTTAAAAAAAATACGTTTCTCATATCGTTTATTCTGTTCACAAACACGCAAGCTAGTTCATTATTTAAGACATGCTAAGCATATCTCATGTGGCACACACCTTCAGGGTTGAGAGTTTGGGTATGCCCTTATCTCTTTGTGTGTCTGTGGAGTCTGTGTCTGTTCTTGTCATTGTGGAATAGATCTGTTTCCTCTTATAATCTAAGGGATTTCTGTTTCAGTCAATTAATGATTCTGAAGTAGTCTAGGTACATGACAATCATAGTAAATGTCTATTGCACTCAATATCCTATAATGGCCTGGGGTCCAGTTCAAGGTGTTCCCTGCTTAATGCTGTATGCTTCCTCAAATGGACTTCAGATTTCACTACAACCCTAAGTGAATTTGAGAATGTTGACAACGGACAGGTTGGCCCATGTGATTCAAAACCTCAAGAAGATCCATTTAAAAGAAATTGGAAATGCATGATATTACACAAGTTAGTGTGATCAAAACCAAGTTTTACATAGTCATCCTCTTAGTATAATATTTGAAAAATATGTTTCTATTTTGGTAAGAACAATAAATAATTTCTACATGAAAAATACACAAAATATGACTTGAAACTTTTAGGTAAAGATACTGCAAAAAATACTTGTGTATTTTTCAAAAGATTTACATTGATATCACACACCTGCCAAACTGTTTGTTCTGATTTTTATTTTTTTGTGCAGGTTGCCTATTAGCATTATAATATTTTAAAAATATGATTCTATTTTGGCAAAAACAACAATATGTGAAATATGACTTGAAACGTTGAGGTAAACATGCTGTAGGTTTTTCAAAAGAGGTTGTTTTCATAACACTCACCTGCTTTGCTGATTAATTTTGATTTTGATTTTTTATTATAAACCTCTTAGTTCCATAGCTCCACTTTTAAAGTATGTGGCCTTTAAGGTTGATTGAGTGCAGCATGAAACCCTGAGAACTTCAATGAGAAACACTGAGTGGGTTCATATGCGAGGAGCAGATGTGGTGAGAGCTGATGAAGTATTCATTGGAATCCATTCATTCAGTAAACAGACCTGGAACTGGTCAATCTTCCAAACCAGTCAACAGTTACTGTGCCTCAGAAGGCTTTAAAGAGGGTTGTAGCGAAGATCAGTAATGGAGTGTTACATCACCTTGTTGGCTGGCTGTGCTGTACATTGTGCATTTACAGCAGCATAGGAACCTAAACAAAGTCAGAATAATATATGAGTTCTAAAAATCTCAGGGGGACCTGGTGATTTGTGCACAGGGGGTGTATAATTTTTTGTGTGCCGGCGCACTATGCAAAGAGTTATGATTGGCCTTTGTTTTGAGTTCCTGGAAGATTTCTGCTCACTGGAGCTCTTCTGAATGAAATCAAATTCACCCTCCTGAGGATGATCCATCTAAGCTGTGATGATGAAGGGGCAGTTCTGATTCAGAGATGTCATTTTAACATCAGACGATAAAGAGATAAGGACTTTTTACTGTGAGGTGGTATTTGCGCTTATTATCGAGCATGTTTTGGGATGTTCCTTTTATAGTTTGAGCTGGAAATCACAGAGGGCTGTCTACAGAAACATTAGTTCAGAAGATAGAGCTCCTGTGCATAAAAACTTTAACTCAAGACAGAGCCCCTGCTTATAGTAACCTTTGGTCAGATGACAGAAGACCAGTGATCCCCCACATTCTAAATGTCGGAAAGCATGTTTTGAGGCAGCCCCAAAGTATCAAGCTGGGACACATTAAAATGAGCACATCAGGGACAAGTAACTTCTGAAATCTGAAATGTGATCAGTCTCAGCTCCTGTGTGACATTACAAAATGGAGATCCTTGCTGCGAGAGGCTGAGACAGCAAAGCTGTCCGGGTAATGCACATCCTCCTGCTACAGCCTGAATTCTGCTGTGTGGACTCACAGCTGCACTGTTTGCTATCTAATCTGGATGGGGGTGTGAATGGCCTTTCATATTTGTTGCAGCTGCTGGCAGCATTTCACATGATAATGGCATCTGTCCTAACACTGGATAAATTCTGTGAATGCAAATTTGAATTTGCATTTCAGATTGAATATGTAAGTTTTGAAAAAGAAGCTCTTTCAAAGCAGAGAGCCAGGAATAGGGTGATTTTGAGTTAAATCTTATATAAGGTGGGTTTATGTGAACATGGCCCAATATGGATGGTAATTTCAGCAGTTTTGGGAAGTGACCCACCTGAGGGGAAAATGTGACATGAATAATGGCAGAAGAAGTTCCTTACTAAGCTTTATTGAGTTTGAAACACCTGCTCTTTTCAGACCTGAGTGTGGTACTAATGTTCATCTACCGAGAGACAGTAAGGCTTGTTTAACTGCCTTGTGTTTTTATATCATCATCATCATTCGCTTTCGGCTGTTCCCTTTAGGTGTCGCCACAGCGGACCAACAGTCTCCATCTCCTCCTGTCCTCTGCGTTCCGCTCTGTCAAACCAACCACCTGCATGTCCTCTCTCACTGCATCCATAAACCTCCTCTTTGGCCTTCCTCTTTTCCTCTTGCCTGGCAACTCCATCCTGAGCATCCTTCTCCCAATACATGCAGCGTCTCTCTCCTCTGCACATGTCCAAACATACACAATCTCGCCTCTCTGGCTTTGTCTCCAACCCATCCAACCTGAGCAGACCCTCTAATATAATTCCTAATCCTGTCCATCCTCGTCACACCCAGTGCAAATCTTAACATCTTTAACTCTGCCACCTCCAGCTCTGCCTCCTTCCTGTCTTTTTGTCAGTGCCACCGTCTCCAGCCTTATAACATAGCTGGTCTCACTACTGTCTTGTAGACCTTCCCTTTCACTCTTACTGGTGCCTGTCTGTCACAAATCACTCCTGACACTTCTCCACCCACTCCACCCTGCCTGCACTCTCTTCTTCACCTTTTTTCCGCACTCCCTGTTACTCTGAACTGTTTACTCCAACTCATTCACCTTCGCCAACTTTGCTCGCTGCATCCTCACCATTCCGCTGTCCTCCCTCTCATTCACACACATGTATTCTGTTTTAGTCCTACTGACCTTCATTGGTCTCCTCTCTAGAGCATACCTCCACCTTTCCAGGGTCTCCTCAACCTGCTCCCTACTCTCACTATAGATCATAATGTCATCTGCAAACATCATCGTCCATGGGGGCTTCTGTCTGATCTCGTCTGTCAGCCTGTCCATCACCATTGCAAAAATAGAACTGGCTCAGAGCTGATCCTTGATGTAATCCCACCTCTACCTTGAATGCATCCGTCACTCCTACTGCAGACCTCACCACTGTCACACTGCCCTCGTACATATCCTGTACCACACTTACATACTTCTCTGCCACTCCAGACTTCCACATACAATACCACAACTCCTCTCTAGGCACCCTGTCATATGCTTTCTCTAAGTTCACAAAGATACTATGCAACTCCTTCTGACCTTCTCTATAATTCTCCATCAACACCCTAAGAGCAAACATCGCTTCTGTAGTGCTCTTTCCTGGCATGAAACCATACTGCTGCTCACTAATCATCAGCTTCCTTCTTAATCTAGCTTCCACTACTCTTTCCTATAACTTCATGTTGTGGCTAATCAGTTTTATCCCTCTATAGTTACTGCAGTTCTGCACATCACCCTTGTTCTTAAAAATCGGTACCAGGACACTTCTCCATTCCTCAGGCATCCTCTCACTTTCCAAGATTGCGTTAAACAATCTGGTTAGAAACTCCACTGCCATCTCTGCTAAACACCTCCATGCTTCCACAGGTATGTCATCTGAACCAACAGCCTTTCCATTCTTCATCATCTTCATAGCTGTCCTTACTTCCTCCTTGCTAATGTGTTGCATTTCCTGATTCACTATCCCCACATCATCCAACCTTCTCTCTCTCTCTCATTCTTTTCATTCATCGACCCCTCAAAGTACTCTTTCCATCTGCTCAACACACTCTCCTCACTTGTGAGTAAGTTCCCATCGTTATCCTTTATCACCCAAACCTGCTGCACATCTTTCTCAGTTCGGTCCCTCTGCCTAGTCAATCAGTACAGGTCCTTTTCTCCCTCCATAGTGTCCAGCCTCTCATACAACTCAGCATATGCCTTATCCTTGGCCTTCACCACCTCTCTCTTTGCCTTAAATCTGTTCTGTTGTCCGCATATTAGATTTGGCAAAAATTTTACACCAGATTCCTTTCCTGACGTAACACTCCCCATTTATCCTGGCTTGGGACCGGCATGGAGAAACACACAGTGCATTCCCCAGTGGCTGGTTTAAAAAGTTAATTAAGGTAAGCTGTTTCAATACCTTTAAATACCATCAGACCTTTGCAATGTAAATCTAACTTTTGGTGTTAGGAACAGAAGGAAGTTGTCAGCATAGTGATTGTAGAGACACATTACTGGAAGCATGTTGTCAAAGTCACTTGCAGCTAACAGTAACTGTTTACAGTGAAATTTTTATGCCATGCGTTCCTGCAGACCTGTGAAAGGCTTGGACAACATTACAGTTAAGCCCCTATCTCCCAGGGACCGAGACATGGCCCTTCCAGCCTCGTGCAGCTACAGAGTTTTGACTCATCAAAATATTGTGAAATTCTTTAAATTGCTGGCGGAAGGTAAGTATGAAGACAAGGTGCGCATAATCAAATTAACAATGCCGATTCATTTCCATACGTCAATCAGTGATGTTTAATACGTATACAGTGTTCATCTCTAAGATATTCTACACATTAAGAGCTTGTAGGTAGCATGCTTGTAGACTAGCACAGACTGCATAGTAGTTTAATTTATGTCCAAATATATTTAAAAGTCCATGGGGTATACAGTATTTGCTTTAATACTCATGCATTGCACAACTTCAAATAATTACTGCTTCATTTCATTGCATTTGAATACTGGAAACCCCCTTCATTCGGGTTTTTAAACAGTAAAACCTTATGGAGTTGCTGGTAATGACCTTAAGGCGTGACTCAGCAGCAAGTGACAGTGATGACGAAAACGACACACACCACAAAGGCTTATTTCTGCTCAGTGCCTTTGGACTGCTGTTGATCACTTACAAAATGACTGACAGTAAGAATCCATTGGGATGGCTTGCAGACCCTCACGGTACTATGGAGTCGACATTTTCCAACTGAGTAACCACGCAAGATGTAAAATCCTGATCAAAGCAGGCCTCTTTGGTCTGACAAGCTTTCACAGGATTACAGATTGGATGGGCAGAATGCTGACAGAGGGTAAGAGTGTAAGAGGGAGATTTTTAAAGATAATGTGTGCAAATTGGAAAGGGGCTATAATCTTCCTGCATGTAATCATGCATTTACAGAGCTGAGAGGAAGAGAGTGCTTTTAAATTTATGTATAAGCATTCATTATTTCCTCAGTTAATCAATTTAATTTAATTTAATTCTGTTACAAAATTCTACTTACCAGATTCTACCTCTGTGTCCAGACTCCTCCCTCTGCCCATGTGCATGTGGTTTGTTGTTTTACAGTGGTATTATTTATTACTCCAATAATTCTCTTGGATTCATTGATATTAGTCTCAAGGATACATATAAGATTTTCAATGTGCCATATATGCTAGACTATAAATCTATGAAACTTGAACCTGAAACCTCATATAATAGATACAATATATAGAGAGAAAGTGGATAGTGGGTATTGTTTGAGTGTCAGGCCCAGATGTTTTGTCTGAAAGCAGATCCAGAAAGAGCTAGCAGTTTTGCTGTACTGAACACTGAGGACTGCAACTTAATTTCACAATATTCATTTTTAGATGAATCCATCTTCATGCAAAATTTATGTAAAATGAACTTACACCTGCCTCTTTATTTTATCATCTTTATCAGACTCAACCCAGAAACTAGTCATTTTAGGCTGGGTTAACATGACAGCATGCATTGTAGTGATTCAGTCAGGAAAGGTAATAACAAGAAGTTATGGACTGTGTAAAATTTCAAAGAGTCCACCTTTAAGCTGTACATACAGTAACACAAGGCAGACATTCAAGCAATTGGTTAAGGTACTATAGCTGATTTCTTCCTGTAAGTGCAAAGAAAACTCCACAAGTCTGATAACAGATTTAAGTCTAATACAGCGAAAGAGATTTTTATCTTAGATTTTCTCCAATGACGACAGCTGGTGCAGTGTGAAAGTTCAGCTTTATCGTCTCTTATTAAAATCCCAACCTTCCTGAAGTTCCTTGGTACAGTGTATATGCATCTGGGTACTTGTGACCAAGGTGTTTAACAACTGTTGAATATTGCAATGGCACATACATTAAAAAGTTCCCAGTACAGACTAGATAAGCCTTCTTTCACAGAGGGTAAGATACTGGTTTGACTAAATGATTCGCTCATACAGAGAAACACAATCTCTCTTTCATTAACCATCCAGAGAGTTGATGGTATCTTTGAGGAAATGGTTTAACTTGCAAAATCAACTTAGCTTGAAAGGTTGGAATGTTTTATGCACACTAAAAAGTGAGCTTTTTCACAGTGGCATGATGCAATATTTGCGTGTTAACAAATATATTGATGTGATGCATAATGTTAATATTGAATACATAATAGTACTGTTAATATCAACTAAAAGTTCAAAACACTTTGCAGAAATAAAAAAAAAACACAAAAGAGAACTGGGTGAATTTAACTGAAAAAAAATAACCCTACAAAAACAGAAAGTGGCAACAGCTGTTTGATTGCTTTCACAAGAATATTTCAAAGCCAAGTAAGTGTTGGTTATATTAATAATCCTGAATTGTTTTTTGAAAGTATTTTACATTTAAATAATTTTTGGAGAGAACAAAGACTCAGAGTGTAAAGTAGAATTGCTGCTTGCTCATACACAGAACTGAGACACCATTATGAGAGGTTCCTCTTCCTCTCACCTAATATTTCACCTCCACATAGCTTCATGCATACAGTAGCAATAATAAAAGCATATTTTAAAATAAACTCTACATTAGGGACAAACGTGTTCAGTGTTTCTTTGTATTCTGTCATTTCTGAGATACCCACAATATTATTCAAAAGAAGTTTCCACCTTCCAGTTCATGGTATGTCTGGCTGTTCATAAAAAAGACAAGCAATTCCCTGATTGCTGCTGTGATGCCTCTATCACAGGCACTGTTGGCACGGAAACAGTACCTTACGCTACAACCTACTCCCTCATCCACAGCCATCATCTGCTCCCTTCCCTCCCTGCCCCTCCCCTACTCTTCTCCCTCTCTCTCTCTCCCTATGAACCCACATCTCATTCCCTGTTAAGCGCATTATACATCAGAACAATGAAAGGCAGACAGCTCTACTGTTTTGGCTGTATACACATGTAAGAACTCCTTCCACGGAATTTTGGACATTTTTTTTGTTTTATGGGATTTCAATTTTCCTCATTTTCAAGGACAAACCTGGATTAATTTTTTCTTATTTTAATTCTTCTGGAGAGCAAATGACATTTACCTTGCTCCTCTTTACCCGCCCTACCATTTCTCATCTCTTCATTTTTGTCTTTTTCTTTTCTTCCGTCTGTCCGTTCCCAGTCACCCCTCCCTCGGTATTTCTCATGCGCTCACACACACGCACACGAGCACACACAAAGTAACACAGCCTCCTCCCCCATCACCGCAGTGTGTCCCAGCTGCCTGGAAGCTAAAGAGAGAAGGAACGGCGCAAAAGACGATACTGGCACACGCTGGCACACGCGTTCACACACACACAAACACACACACACGCACACACACACCGCCAGAGAGAAACAGAGGGATGAGGATGTCGGTGTATCAGGACTAAGCAAGGATTGCATACTCTTTTTCGAAACCCTGCAAATGTGTGTTGACATATCACCAGAGATGGACAGAGGCCACTGAAACAGTAAGGTAACGTTTCTCTCTCTCTCGCTTTATTTTCAGTGCAACATGCTGGCGGTTCTCCCATGAGAAGATGATTTATTTGAGGGGACTAAATGTTGTTTTCCCCAGAACGTGACAGAATGATGTTCGCTGTTGGCACGACAACTTCCTGATTATCCCCGCTTTTGCTCATAGATGCATGTTGATACGGCAGAAGAGAATGCCAGATATGTTCGTGTTCATATCTGCATACTTAAAGCTGTGATGAGGAGTGTAAAATGTTGATGTTGTATTCACATCAAAAGAAGTCTCGGCTGACAGCTGGAGGTTGTGGACACGCTGATATCTACACGCCAGTACGACGAGCGCTAGTGTCAGACTCAGTGCCTTCGCGGAGTGTCACAAGTTTCCCGACGAACGCACGCTCGAGGGACCGCTACACGCACAGGTGTGCTGCACGCGGGAAGGACCTCACCGAACCGTGGCTTCCATGTCGGTAGCCGGAGAGCTGCATCGGCATTCACCCGTCAGAGGGGGGGGGTATGAGCGTCCACAAAAACGGGGAGAGGCGTGCAACTGCAAGCGTAAATGGACGGAGGAGTAGAGATGGGAGTGGGGATGTCAATGGATGGACAGGCGGCTGGGGGATTTCAGTGAAGCGAGAGGCAGCAGATGGAGCACCATGGCCGCCAGTGACTTTGAGGTTTCGATGGCACACGGTGGCCTGTTACGTAACTGCGAAATTTCAGCCCTCTAACTATTCTAAGAGCGGTGCCACAGGAAAATGAGAGGGAGGGGCACTGAGGTGGGGTTGTGTCACTGACTGTTTGCAGCAAGACACCAACAGTACTGTGCAGGATCTTAAACAAACCTGTCACGTGGCATAAGTCTCCCCGCTACAGCAGATTCGCTCGTTTATCACAGAGGCTCATTTCACCTAGTCCGAGCTCAGCCAGTAATACCTCCAAGCTAAACAGCACATAGCAGTCAGAGCGTATGGCTTCTGTTTGGGTTTGCCATATCGCAAAGACAAGCTCTGCAACGGTGAATGACTTAACAGACGAGCAGACGAGTCTACATCCAGAAGGAGTCAGTCGGAAGGTGGCTTTTTCCAGAAGAATGGCAGAGTGACATTGATGGTAACGAAAGTGACAGCGAGGAGTCTAATGAACTGGGTTTCACATTATTGAGATGGGCATTTCTGAGCAAAAGGTCACAGCTGGAGATTAAAATCATTACTGGACTGTGCAGTCTGTGAAGCTGTGTTGAGAAATTAGGCCCAGGCTTTCTCACGCTGTGGTATAGTCATCTGCCAGAACAACAGATTTTCAGTGAGCACTGTGTTTAATAGGCCAGGTGAAACTGACCTCAGGGACACCCAGCGGGAAGATGCCTTCACGAAAGACAATATAATGTTGTGATTTTAATGGATAGAGGGGTTGGCAGCCAACAGCACCACACCTGGGAATACCTATAGATGAATAATAAATAAGGCTGAAAGAAACTGTAACTATTAGTGATGGGACAAATGAGGCTTCAGTAACTGTAGTGGCAGGAGTATCCTAAACTAACCAATCAATGCTGGTGCCAACGTTGATTGGTAGTTCGGGATACTCCAACCCACCACAGGTTTGGAAGCCTTATTTAGCTCCAGCGTTGATTGGTTAGTTCAGCATACTCCTACCTACCATGGGTTTTGAAGTCTTATTTATCCTATCACTAGTAATTAATGAAGACACTTTGCAGAAGTGTAGCATACACTTTTATAAAGAATATAATTTAAAAATAATTAATAAAATTGTTTCAATTACAATCATTACAAAAAACAGTGAGAATTCATGCCTCATGATCTCACCTTCAGCAAACGCAGTCCATAGGGGCCATCCTGCAGCTCTGTTTCGTGCCACTCGGCGTACGCAGACATTGCTCTGTGCTGTTCAGATGAAACCTCTGAGTGTAGCTTCTACTACCCTGAGGGTCTCTGTGAATCAGTCAGTCATTCATAAACTACTGCAGGGTTACAGGCAGATCAAACGTTTCTGCCACATTTTCGCCACTTCGGCGAAGACATTATTGAAACTGTCGCAATTATACGGAAACAGACAACATCCCTCAAAGCATTACAGAGTACACAGTTATTCACGACATTTACAAGACAAACACCACCAGATAAAAGAAGCACAACAAGCCAGAAAGCAATTTTGGATGTTGGTCACAAGCTACGTCAATTCACCACCGCTGTTTTTGTTACACGAAAAATGTTTTTGATTTATCGCTTGATTTGTGGTTAGGTTTCTGTGTCATATACTAATTCCCAGTGCTTACAGCAGCATCTCCAGGCAGATGCAAAAGTGGGAAACACACAGTGAGACAGGCCCACACACTGACACATACTGAGGCTGAGCTATCTAGGTCACTTGGCCCTGATTGGCTGCCATGAGAACATTCATCAAGGAGTGAGAGGCAGCAAGTATATGCTTGTGAATCTACAGCACAACATATTAAAATACAGAGCTGTGCAGAAAGAACACTCAGCCAAACAGTCGCCACGAAAACCATGCCTGATGTCATGTATGCCGTTATCTCAGTTTTGCAATGTTGAATCTGTGCTCAAGATCAACCAGCTGTAATTAAGCCATGATTGGCCAGAGACAAACAGTTTAAGATACTGAGCATATTTTACCCAAACAAGCTTTCCTATCATTTAACAATCTAACTGGTTTAAAGCTGATTTAATCTGTTTTTTATGCAGTCCCAATGTCAGAATTTACAAATGTCTCATGTATCAAGCTATCATATAATAAACATGAGGGACTAGCAGAGGGTGACAAATGTACCTTTGAAATTCCCAGTGATGGCCTCTCAATTAAAGCTGGGATTTTGAAGGCTTTATTCCTAATGCCTGGCATACATGTATTTTGAGAACTTCTGCTTCTAACCGAATCTGGAGCTGGTGTACAGGGCATGCCTTGCGGTACTACTGTAGTACCAATGTGTTGGTAACTGATGGAGAGCTTTATTTTTTATTTAAAATATATATCACTTCACGACACTTGAGCTCTTCTCCCTGCGTCATCTCGGGCAAATTCTTTGATATACCTTCATCTACAAAACAACAATTGGAAAACTTCCTTAACATCCTTGTTTACTTATTTCTGCTTTGAAATGCCTATTTGTCACTGTTGAGAGCACCTCATCTGTCTAGCAAGCTTTGAAGACAGCTTTTATTTATTACACTCCTTGGAGCTGAGATATATTACAGGAAAAGGCACAGCTGCATTCTTTCATTCCTTAGGGTGACTTCAAGTGTTTAGTGTCTGTACTCAGGTGCGATGCTTCTTGTTGGTGTACTCTCCATATTGCTGTTTAATGCAATGTAACTCCTATTTGAACTGTGATGTTATTCGCTAACTGTACACTTGTGCTTCAAATTTGCCAGGAACAGCGCATTGCTTGGCCATATCTCCTCTGAAAAACTGAGACTGATCTCAGTAGGACTTATTAAGCCTGAGAACAGATTGATTTCTTTTTCTTTTGGGCTGAGATAAAGAACTGAAATTTTTAGGCTTGTGTGTTTATAAACTGCAGTCTACACCAAACTTGACATCTCGACAGAAGGATGATGGGATTGATAAGCGGGTGTGGGTCTTCATTATAAAGTGTCATGTCCCGGCAATTTAAGGTGTAGGCCTAAAGATAAATAAAAAGTAAAAAACAAGGAACCCTCTCAACACTAACAGACCCCAACTGCACTAGCATAACTTAAGTTTGGTACAAAATTCTCAAACGTTAAGGCCAGCTTATTGGTGGGGGAGGAGGCATCCTGTGATGATAGCGATTGCAGGAAAGATGGTAAGAGGAAGCTGATAGCCGTTTGCTGTGGGATCAAGATCAAGTTTAGGTTCAAGTGCATTACGCCACAGACACACTTCAGGCTGACAAAGTATAAGAATGAAACCATGTGGAAAGGTGCTCATGGCCCTAGTCAGCTGGACACACCTTTATGTGTGTGTTTTTTGCCAGCTCTTTGTATTACTATGGTGTCATTAACTATTAATGAATGCTTCCACAGCAGGAACTGCCTGTTATTAATAATACCCACGGGCATGTCTGTGCTGTTGTCTGACATTAACACCATGAATTGATTCCCATCCATTACATTTTCTCTGCCATGCCGAGATGCTATGAAATACAAAGGGACTCACATCAAATAGTAATTCACAGATAACCTTGTGAGTACCGGTAATTACATGTAATACATCAGGTATGGATTTTCTTGGCTTTGAAGAATGATAGCCAGCAAAAAGCAGTGTGAGAAAAAAATCTGTGTTTTTGCAGACTGTAATGTACCCATACTTTCTGCTATTCTTAAATTTAAATGTTTTATCCAAAGCAACAATTTCAACTAAGTTCGTAATGAAAAGTGACTACATACTGTATATTAGGGGTGTAACGGTACACAAAAATCGCGGTTCGGTACGTACCGAGGTTTTGAAGTTACGGTTCGGTACGTTTTCAGTACAGTAGGGGTAAAACAAACAAAACATAAATTGCTTATTTTTTTCTTTATTAAACAGTGGTTTACTGAACAAAGTATGACTAGTCTCTGTCAATACTGCTGCAGCCTACTAATAAAGAAGAAAAATGTACTTAAAAGTAAATCAAATATTCTCTCAAATAAATAAAAATAAAATAATATCCATTAAGGTGCACATTTAGAAAATGAACTGTACCTGACCTGTATTGTATCCACATTAGCAGCTTTCAGCTACATATTAGAACTGTGCAACACAGATATTCCGAATGTTGCTCGGGGGAAACACACAAAACACAAGGGTTCCGCATGTGCTCCACTGGTGCGGTACGTAAGCGTACCGAACCGAAAGACCTGTACCGTTACACTCCTACTGTATATATATATATATATATATATATAGTATTCATATATATTTATAATATTTATATATGTTTATATATAATCTATTTATATATATACTTATTTATATATAATCTACACTGAAAATATGGCTTTATTACTATATATATATATATATATAGTAATAAAGCCATATTTTCAGTGTAGATTATATATAAATAAGTATATATATAAATAGATTATATATAAACATATATAAATATTATAAATATATATGAATACTATATATATATATATATATATATATACAGTAGGAGTGTAACGGTACAGGTCTTTCGGTTCGGTACGCTTACGTACCGCACCAGTGGAGCACATGCGGAACCCTTGTGTTTTGTGTGTTTCCCCCGAGCAACATTCGGAATATCTGTGTTGCACAGTTCTAATATGTAGCTGAAAGCTGCTAATGTGGATACAATACAGGTCAGGTACAGTTCATTTTCTAAATGTGCACCTTAATGGATATTATTTTATTTTTATTTATTTGAGAGAATATTTGATTTACTTTTAAGTACATTTTTCTTCTTTATTAGTAGGCTGCAGCAGTATTGACAGAGACTAGTCATACTTTGTTCAGTAAACCACTGTTTAATAAAGAAAAAAATAAGCAATTTATGTTTTGTTTGTTTTACCCCTACTGTACTGAAAACGTACCGAACCGTAACTTCAAAACCTCGGTACGTACCGAACCGCGATTTTTGTGTACCGTTACACCCCTAATATACAGTATGTAGTCACTTTTCATTACGAACTTAGTTGAAATTGTTGCTTTGGATAAAACATTTAAATTTAAGAATAGCAGAAAGTATGGGTACATTACAGTCTGCAAAAACACAGATTTTTTTCTCACACTGCTTTTTGCTGGCTATCATTCTTCAAAGCCAAGAAAATCCATACCTGATGTATTACATGTAATTACCGGTACTCACAAGGTTATCTGTGAATTACTATTTGATGTGAGTCCCTTTGTATTTCATAGCATCTCGGCATGGCAGAGAAAATGTAATGGATGGGAATCAATTCATGGTGTTAATGTCAGACAACAGCACAGACATGCCCGTGGGTATTATTAATAACAGGCAGTTCCTGCTGTGGAAGCATTCATTAATAGTTAATGACACCATAGTAATACAAAGAGCTGGCAAAAAACACACACATAAAGGTGTGTCCAGCTGACTAGGGCCATGAGCACCTTTCCACATGGTTTCATTCTTATACTTTGTCAGCCTGAAGTGTGTCTGTGGCGTAATGCACTTGAACCTAAACTTGATCTTGATCCCACAGCAAACGGCTATCAGCTTCCTCTTACCATCTTTCCTGCAATCGCTATCATCACAGGATGCCTCCTCCCCCACCAATAAGCTGGCCTTAACGTTTGAGAATTTTGTACCAAACTTAAGTTATGCTAGTGCAGTTGGGGTCTGTTAGTGTTGAGAGGGTTCCTTGTTTTTTACTTTTTATTTATCTTTAGGCCTACACCTTAAATTGCCGGGACATGACACTTTATAATGAAGACCCACACCCGCTTATCAATCCCATCATCCTTCTGTCGAGATGTCAAGTTTGGTGTAGACTGCAGTTTATAAACACACAAGCCTAAAAATTTCAGTTCTTTATCTCAGCCCAAAAGAAAAAGAAATCAATCTGTTCTCAGGCTTAATAAGTCCTACTGAGATCAGTCTCAGTTTTTCAGAGGAGATATGGCCAAGCAATGCGCTGTTCCTGGCAAATTTGAAGCACAAGTGTACAGTTAGCGAATAACATCACAGTTCAAATAGGAGTTACATTGCATTAAACAGCAATATGGAGAGTACACCAACAAGAAGCATCGCACCTGAGTACAGACACTAAACACTTGAAGTCACCCTAAGGAATGAAAGAATGCAGCTGTGCCTTTTCCTGTAATATATCTCAGCTCCAAGGAGTGTAATAAATAAAAGCTGTCTTCAAAGCTTGCTAGACAGATGAGGTGCTCTCAACAGTGACAAATAGGCATTTCAAAGCAGAAATAAGTAAACAAGGATGTTAAGGAAGTTTTCCAATTGTTGTTTTGTAGATGAAGGTATATCAAAGAATTTGCCCGAGATGACGCAGGGAGAAGAGCTCAAGTGTCGTGAAGTGATATATATTTTAAATAAAAAATAAAGCTCTCCATCAGTTACCAACACATTGGTACTACAGTAGTACCGCAAGGCATGCCCTGTACACCAGCTCCAGATTCGGTTAGAAGCAGAAGTTCTCAAAATACATGTATGCCAGGCATTAGGAATAAAGCCTTCAAAATCCCAGCTTTAATTGAGAGGCCATCACTGGGAATTTCAAAGGTACATTTGTCACCCTCTGCTAGTCCCTCATGTTTATTATATGATAGCTTGATACATGAGACATTTGTAAATTCTGACATTGGGACTGCATAAAAAACAGATTAAATCAGCTTTAAACCAGTTAGATTGTTAAATGATAGGAAAGCTTGTTTGGGTAAAATATGCTCAGTATCTTAAACTGTTTGTCTCTGGCCAATCATGGCTTAATTACAGCTGGTTGATCTTGAGCACAGATTCAACATTGCAAAACTGAGATAACGGCATACATGACATCAGGCATGGTTTTCGTGGCGACTGTTTGGCTGAGTGTTCTTTCTGCACAGCTCTGTATTTTAATATGTTGTGCTGTAGATTCACAAGCATATACTTGCTGCCTCTCACTCCTTGATGAATGTTCTCATGGCAGCCAATCAGGGCCAAGTGACCTAGATAGCTCAGCCTCAGTATGTGTCAGTGTGTGGGCCTGTCTCACTGTGTGTTTCCCACTTTTGCATCTGCCTGGAGATGCTGCTGTAAGCACTGGGAATTAGTATATGACACAGAAACCTAACCACAAATCAAGCGATAAATCAAAAACATTTTTCGTGTAACAAAAACAGCGGTGGTGAATTGACGTAGCTTGTGACCAACATCCAAAATTGCTTTCTGGCTTGTTGTGCTTCTTTTATCTGGTGGTGTTTGTCTTGTAAATGTCGTGAATAACTGTGTACTCTGTAATGCTTTGAGGGATGTTGTCTGTTTCCGTATAATTGCGACAGTTTCAATAATGTCTTCGCCGAAGTGGCGAAAATGTGGCAGAAACGTTTGATCTGCCTGTAACCCTGCAGTAGTTTATGAATGACTGACTGATTCACAGAGACCCTCAGGGTAGTAGAAGCTACACTCAGAGGTTTCATCTGAACAGCACAGAGCAATGTCTGCGTACGCCGAGTGGCACGAAACAGAGCTGCAGGATGGCCCCTATGGACTGCGTTTGCTGAAGGTGAGATCATGAGGCATGAATTCTCACTGTTTTTTGTAATGATTGTAATTGAAACAATTTTATTAATTATTTTTAAATTATATTCTTTATAAAAGTGTATGCTACACTTCTGCAAAGTGTCTTCATTAATTACTAGTGATAGGATAAATAAGACTTCAAAACCCATGGTAGGTAGGAGTATGCTGAACTAACCAATCAACGCTGGAGCTAAATAAGGCTTCCAAACCTGTGGTGGGTTGGAGTATCCCGAACTACCAATCAACGTTGGCACCAGCATTGATTGGTTAGTTTAGGATACTCCTGCCACTACAGTTACTGAAGCCTCATTTGTCCCATCACTAATAGTTACAGTTTCTTTCAGCCTTATTTATTATTCATCTATAGGTATTCCCAGGTGTGGTGCTGTTGGCTGCCAACCCCTCTATCCATTAAAATCACAACATTATATTGTCTTTCGTGAAGGCATCTTCCCGCTGGGTGTCCCTGAGGTCAGTTTCACCTGGCCTATTAAACACAGTGCTCACTGAAAATCTGTTGTTCTGGCAGATGACTATACCACAGCGTGAGAAAGCCTGGGCCTAATTTCTCAACACAGCTTCACAGACTGCACAGTCCAGTAATGATTTTAATCTCCAGCTGTGACCTTTTGCTCAGAAATGCCCATCTCAATAATGTGAAACCCAGTTCATTAGACTCCTCGCTGTCACTTTCGTTACCATCAATGTCACTCTGCCATTCTTCTGGAAAAAGCCACCTTCCGACTGACTCCTTCTGGATGTAGACTCGTCTGCTCGTCTGTTAAGTCATTCACCGTTGCAGAGCTTGTCTTTGCGATATGGCAAACCCAAACAGAAGCCATACGCTCTGACTGCTATGTGCTGTTTAGCTTGGAGGTATTACTGGCTGAGCTCGGACTAGGTGAAATGAGCCTCTGTGATAAACGAGCGAATCTGCTGTAGCGGGGAGACTTATGCCACGTGACAGGTTTGTTTAAGATCCTGCACAGTACTGTTGGTGTCTTGCTGCAAACAGTCAGTGACACAACCCCACCTCAGTGCCCCTCCCTCTCATTTTCCTGTGGCACCGCTCTTAGAATAGTTAGAGGGCTGAAATTTCGCAGTTACGTAACAGGCCACCGTGTGCCATCGAAACCTCAAAGTCACTGGCGGCCATGGTGCTCCATCTGCTGCCTCTCGCTTCACTGAAATCCCCCAGCCGCCTGTCCATCCATTGACATCCCCACTCCCATCTCTACTCCTCCGTCCATTTACGCTTGCAGTTGCACGCCTCTCCCCGTTTTTGTGGACGCTCATACCCCCCCCCTCTGACGGGTGAATGCCGATGCAGCTCTCCGGCTACCGACATGGAAGCCACGGTTCGGTGAGGTCCTTCCCGCGTGCAGCACACCTGTGCGTGTAGCGGTCCCTCGAGCGTGCGTTCGTCGGGAAACTTGTGACACTCCGCGAAGGCACTGAGTCTGACACTAGCGCTCGTCGTACTGGCGTGTAGATATCAGCGTGTCCACAACCTCCAGCTGTCAGCCGAGACTTCTTTTGATGTGAATACAACATCAACATTTTACACTCCTCATCACAGCTTTAAGTATGCAGATATGAACACGAACATATCTGGCATTCTCTTCTGCCGTATCAACATGCATCTATGAGCAAAAGCGGGGATAATCAGGAAGTTGTCGTGCCAACAGCGAACATCATTCTGTCACGTTCTGGGGAAAACAACATTTAGTCCCCTCAAATAAATCATCTTCTCATGGGAGAACCGCCAGCATGTTGCACTGAAAATAAAGCGAGAGAGAGAGAAACGTTACCTTACTGTTTCAGTGGCCTCTGTCCATCTCTGGTGATATGTCAACACACATTTGCAGGGTTTCGAAAAAGAGTATGCAATCCTTGCTTAGTCCTGATACACCGACATCCTCATCCCTCTGTTTCTCTCTGGCGGTGTGTGTGTGCGTGTGTGTGTGTTTGTGTGTGTGTGAACGCGTGTGCCAGCGTGTGCCAGTATCGTCTTTTGCGCCGTTCCTTCTCTCTTTAGCTTCCAGGCAGCTGGGACACACTGCGGTGATGGGGGAGGAGGCTGTGTTACTTTGTGTGTGCTCGTGTGCGTGTGTGTGAGCGCATGAGAAATACCGAGGGAGGGGTGACTGGGAACGGACAGACGGAAGAAAAGAAAAAGACAAAAATGAAGAGATGAGAAATGGTAGGGCGGGTAAAGAGGAGCAAGGTAAATGTCATTTGCTCTCCAGAAGAATTAAAATAAGAAAAAATTAATCCAGGTTTGTCCTTGAAAATGAGGAAAATTGAAATCCCATAAAACAAAAAAAATGTCCAAAATTCCGTGGAAGGAGTTCTTACATGTGTATACAGCCAAAACAGTAGAGCTGTCTGCCTTTCATTGTTCTGATGTATAATGCGCTTAACAGGGAATGAGATGTGGGTTCATAGGGAGAGAGAGAGAGGGAGAAGAGTAGGGGAGGGGCAGGGAGGGAAGGGAGCAGATGATGGCTGTGGATGAGGGAGTAGGTTGTAGCGTAAGGTACTGTTTCCGTGCCAACAGTGCCTGTGATAGAGGCATCACAGCAGCAATCAGGGAATTGCTTGTCTTTTTTATGAACAGCCAGACATACCATGAACTGGAAGGTGGAAACTTCTTTTGAATAATATTGTGGGTATCTCAGAAATGACAGAATACAAAGAAACACTGAACACGTTTGTCCCTAATGTAGAGTTTATTTTAAAATATGCTTTTATTATTGCTACTGTATGCATGAAGCTATGTGGAGGTGAAATATTAGGTGAGAGGAAGAGGAACCTCTCATAATGGTGTCTCAGTTCTGTGTATGAGCAAGCAGCAATTCTACTTTACACTCTGAGTCTTTGTTCTCTCCAAAAATTATTTAAATGTAAAATACTTTCAAAAAACAATTCAGGATTATTAATATAACCAACACTTACTTGGCTTTGAAATATTCTTGTGAAAGCAATCAAACAGCTGTTGCCACTTTCTGTTTTTGTAGGGTTATTTTTTTTCAGTTAAATTCACCCAGTTCTCTTTTGTGTTTTTTTTTTATTTCTGCAAAGTGTTTTGAACTTTTAGTTGATATTAACAGTACTATTATGTATTCAATATTAACATTATGCATCACATCAATATATTTGTTAACACGCAAATATTGCATCATGCCACTGTGAAAAAGCTCACTTTTTAGTGTGCATAAAACATTCCAACCTTTCAAGCTAAGTTGATTTTGCAAGTTAAACCATTTCCTCAAAGATACCATCAACTCTCTGGATGGTTAATGAAAGAGAGATTGTGTTTCTCTGTATGAGCGAATCATTTAGTCAAACCAGTATCTTACCCTCTGTGAAAGAAGGCTTATCTAGTCTGTACTGGGAACTTTTTAATGTATGTGCCATTGCAATATTCAACAGTTGTTAAACACCTTGGTCACAAGTACCCAGATGCATATACACTGTACCAAGGAACTTCAGGAAGGTTGGGATTTTAATAAGAGACGATAAAGCTGAACTTTCACACTGCACCAGCTGTCGTCATTGGAGAAAATCTAAGATAAAAATCTCTTTCGCTGTATTAGACTTAAATCTGTTATCAGACTTGTGGAGTTTTCTTTGCACTTACAGGAAGAAATCAGCTATAGTACCTTAACCAATTGCTTGAATGTCTGCCTTGTGTTACTGTATGTACAGCTTAAAGGTGGACTCTTTGAAATTTTACACAGTCCATAACTTCTTGTTATTACCTTTCCTGACTGAATCACTACAATGCATGCTGTCATGTTAACCCAGCCTAAAATGACTAGTTTCTGGGTTGAGTCTGATAAAGATGATAAAATAAAGAGGCAGGTGTAAGTTCATTTTACATAAATTTTGCATGAAGATGGATTCATCTAAAAATGAATATTGTGAAATTAAGTTGCAGTCCTCAGTGTTCAGTACAGCAAAACTGCTAGCTCTTTCTGGATCTGCTTTCAGACAAAACATCTGGGCCTGACACTCAAACAATACCCACTATCCACTTTCTCTCTATATATTGTATCTATTATATGAGGTTTCAGGTTCAAGTTTCATAGATTTATAGTCTAGCATATATGGCACATTGAAAATCTTATATGTATCCTTGAGACTAATATCAATGAATCCAAGAGAATTATTGGAGTAATAAATAATACCACTGTAAAACAACAAACCACATGCACATGGGCAGAGGGAGGAGTCTGGACACAGAGGTAGAATCTGGTAAGTAGAATTTTGTAACAGAATTAAATTAAATTAAATTGATTAACTGAGGAAATAATGAATGCTTATACATAAATTTAAAAGCACTCTCTTCCTCTCAGCTCTGTAAATGCATGATTACATGCAGGAAGATTATAGCCCCTTTCCAATTTGCACACATTATCTTTAAAAATCTCCCTCTTACACTCTTACCCTCTGTCAGCATTCTGCCCATCCAATCTGTAATCCTGTGAAAGCTTGTCAGACCAAAGAGGCCTGCTTTGATCAGGATTTTACATCTTGCGTGGTTACTCAGTTGGAAAATGTCGACTCCATAGTACCGTGAGGGTCTGCAAGCCATCCCAATGGATTCTTACTGTCAGTCATTTTGTAAGTGATCAACAGCAGTCCAAAGGCACTGAGCAGAAATAAGCCTTTGTGGTGTGTGTCGTTTTCGTCATCACTGTCACTTGCTGCTGAGTCACGCCTTAAGGTCATTACCAGCAACTCCATAAGGTTTTACTGTTTAAAAACCCGAATGAAGGGGGTTTCCAGTATTCAAATGCAATGAAATGAAGCAGTAATTATTTGAAGTTGTGCAATGCATGAGTATTAAAGCAAATACTGTATACCCCATGGACTTTTAAATATATTTGGACATAAATTAAACTACTATGCAGTCTGTGCTAGTCTACAAGCATGCTACCTACAAGCTCTTAATGTGTAGAATATCTTAGAGATGAACACTGTATACGTATTAAACATCACTGATTGACGTATGGAAATGAATCGGCATTGTTAATTTGATTATGCGCACCTTGTCTTCATACTTACCTTCCGCCAGCAATTTAAAGAATTTCACAATATTTTGATGAGTCAAAACTCTGTAGCTGCACGAGGCTGGAAGGGCCATGTCTCGGTCCCTGGGAGATAGGGGCTTAACTGTAATGTTGTCCAAGCCTTTCACAGGTCTGCAGGAACGCATGGCATAAAAATTTCACTGTAAACAGTTACTGTTAGCTGCAAGTGACTTTGACAACATGCTTCCAGTAATGTGTCTCTACAATCACTATGCTGACAACTTCCTTCTGTTCCTAACACCAAAAGTTAGATTTACATTGCAAAGGTCTGATGGTATTTAAAGGTATTGAAACAGCTTACCTTAATTAACTTTTTAAACCAGCCACTGGGGAATGCACTGTGTGTTTCTCCATGCCGGTCCCAAGCCAGGATAAATGGGGAGTGTTACGTCAGGAAAGGAATCTGGTGTAAAATTTTTGCCAAATCTAATATGCGGACAACAGAACAGATTTAAGGCAAAGAGAGAGGTGGTGAAGGCCAAGGATAAGGCATATGCTGAGTTGTATGAGAGGCTGGACACTATGGAGGGAGAAAAGGACCTGTACTGATTGACTAGGCAGAGGGACCGAACTGAGAAAGATGTGCAGCAGGTTTGGGTGATAAAGGATAACGATGGGAACTTACTCACAAGTGAGGAGAGTGTGTTGAGCAGATGGAAAGAGTACTTTGAGGGGTCGATGAATGAAAAGAATGAGAGAGAGAGAGAAGGTTGGATGATGTGGGGATAGTGAATCAGGAAATGCAACACATTAGCAAGGAGGAAGTAAGGACAGCTATGAAGATGATGAAGAATGGAAAGGCTGTTGGTTCAGATGACATACCTGTGGAAGCATGGAGGTGTTTAGCAGAGATGGCAGTGGAGTTTCTAACCAGATTGTTTAACGCAATCTTGGAAAGTGAGAGGATGCCTGAGGAATGGAGAAGTGTCCTGGTACCGATTTTTAAGAACAAGGGTGATGTGCAGAACTGCAGTAACTATAGAGGGATAAAACTGATTAGCCACAACATGAAGTTATAGGAAAGAGTAGTGGAAGCTAGATTAAGAAGGAAGCTGATGATTAGTGAGCAGCAGTATGGTTTCATGCCAGGAAAGAGCACTACAGAAGCGATGTTTGCTCTTAGGGTGTTGATGGAGAATTATAGAGAAGGTCAGAAGGAGTTGCATAGTATCTTTGTGAACTTAGAGAAAGCATATGACAGGGTGCCTAGAGAGGAGTTGTGGTATTGTATGTGGAAGTCTGGAGTGGCAGAGAAGTATGTAAGTGTGGTACAGGATATGTACGAGGGCAGTGTGACAGTGGTGAGGTCTGCAGTAGGAGTGACGGATGCATTCAAGGTAGAGGTGGGATTACATCAAGGATCAGCTCTGAGCCAGTTCTATTTTTGCAATGGTGATGGACAGGCTGACAGACGAGATCAGACAGAAGCCCCCATGGACGATGATGTTTGCAGATGACATTATGATCTATAGTGAGAGTAGGGAGCAGGTTGAGGAGACCCTGGAAAGGTGGAGGTATGCTCTAGAGAGGAGACCAATGAAGGTCAGTAGGACTAAAACAGAATACATGTGTGTGAATGAGAGGGAGGACAGCGGAATGGTGAGGATGCAGCGAGCAAAGTTGGCGAAGGTGAATGAGTTGGAGTAAACAGTTCAGAGTAACAGGGAGTGCGGAAAAAAGGTGAAGAAGAGAGTGCAGGCAGGGTGGAGTGGGTGGAGAAGTGTCAGGAGTGATTTGTGACAGACAGGCACCAGTAAGAGTGAAAGGGAAGGTCTACAAGACAGTAGTGAGACCAGCTATGTTATAAGGCTGGAGACGGTGGCACTGACAAAAAGACAGGAAGGAGGCAGAGCTGGAGGTGGCAGAGTTAAAGATGTTAAGATTTGCACTGGGTGTGACGAGGATGGACAGGATTAGGAATTATATTAGAGGGTCTGCTCAGGTTGGATGGGTTGGAGACAAAGCCAGAGAGGCGAGATTGTGTATGTTTGGACATGTGCAGAGGAGAGAGACGCTGCATGTATTGGGAGAAGGATGCTCAGGATGGAGTTGCCAGGCAAGAGGAAAAGAGGAAGGCCAAAGAGGAGGTTTATGGATGCAGTGAGAGAGGACATGCAGGTGGTTGGTTTGACAGAGCGGAACGCAGAGGACAGGAGGAGATGGAGACTGTTGGTCCGCTGTGGCGACACCTAAAGGGAACAGCCGAAAGCGAATGATGATGATGATATAAAAACACAAGGCAGTTAAACAAGCCTTACTGTCTCTCGGTAGATGAACATTAGTACCACACTCAGGTCTGAAAAGAGCAGGTGTTTCAAACTCAATAAAGCTTAGTAAGGAACTTCTTCTGCCATTATTCATGTCACATTTTCCCCTCAGGTGGGTCACTTCCCAAAACTGCTGAAATTACCATCCATATTGGGCCATGTTCACATAAACCCACCTTATATAAGATTTAACTCAAAATCACCCTATTCCTGGCTCTCTGCTTTGAAAGAGCTTCTTTTTCAAAACTTACATATTCAATCTGAAATGCAAATTCAAATTTGCATTCACAGAATTTATCCAGTGTTAGGACAGATGCCATTATCATGTGAAATGCTGCCAGCAGCTGCAACAAATATGAAAGGCCATTCACACCCCCATCCAGATTAGATAGCAAACAGTGCAGCTGTGAGTCCACACAGCAGAATTCAGGCTGTAGCAGGAGGATGTGCATTACCCGGACAGCTTTGCTGTCTCAGCCTCTCGCAGCAAGGATCTCCATTTTGTAATGTCACACAGGAGCTGAGACTGATCACATTTCAGATTTCAGAAGTTACTTGTCCCTGATGTGCTCATTTTAATGTGTCCCAGCTTGATACTTTGGGGCTGCCTCAAAACATGCTTTCCGACATTTAGAATGTGGGGGATCACTGGTCTTCTGTCATCTGACCAAAGGTTACTATAAGCAGGGGCTCTGTCTTGAGTTAAAGTTTTTATGCACAGGAGCTCTATCTTCTGAACTAATGTTTCTGTAGACAGCCCTCTGTGATTTCCAGCTCAAACTATAAAAGGAACATCCCAAAACATGCTCGATAATAAGCGCAAATACCACCTCACAGTAAAAAGTCCTTATCTCTTTATCGTCTGATGTTAAAATGACATCTCTGAATCAGAACTGCCCCTTCATCATCACAGCTTAGATGGATCATCCTCAGGAGGGTGAATTTGATTTCATTCAGAAGAGCTCCAGTGAGCAGAAATCTTCCAGGAACTCAAAACAAAGGCCAATCATAACTCTTTGCATAGTGCGCCGGCACACAAAAAATTATACACCCCCTGTGCACAAATCACCAGGTCCCCCTGAGATTTTTAGAACTCATATATTATTCTGACTTTGTTTAGGTTCCTATGCTGCTGTAAATGCACAATGTACAGCACAGCCAGCCAACAAGGTGATGTAACACTCCATTACTGATCTTCGCTACAACCCTCTTTAAAGCCTTCTGAGGCACAGTAACTGTTGACTGGTTTGGAAGATTGACCAGTTCCAGGTCTGTTTACTGAATGAATGGATTCCAATGAATACTTCATCAGCTCTCACCACATCTGCTCCTCGCATATGAACCCACTCAGTGTTTCTCATTGAAGTTCTCAGGGTTTCATGCTGCACTCAATCAACCTTAAAGGCCACATACTTTAAAAGTGGAGCTATGGAACTAAGAGGTTTATAATAAAAAATCAAAATCAAAATTAATCAGCAAAGCAGGTGAGTGTTATGAAAACAACCTCTTTTGAAAAACCTACAGCATGTTTACCTCAACGTTTCAAGTCATATTTCACATATTGTTGTTTTTGCCAAAATAGAATCATATTTTTAAAATATTATAATGCTAATAGGCAACCTGCACAAAAAAATAAAAATCAGAACAAACAGTTTGGCAGGTGTGTGATATCAATGTAAATCTTTTGAAAAATACACAAGTATTTTTTGCAGTATCTTTACCTAAAAGTTTCAAGTCATATTTTGTGTATTTTTCATGTAGAAATTATTTATTGTTCTTACCAAAATAGAAACATATTTTTCAAATATTATACTAAGAGGATGACTATGTAAAACTTGGTTTTGATCACACTAACTTGTGTAATATCATGCATTTCCAATTTCTTTTAAATGGATCTTCTTGAGGTTTTGAATCACATGGGCCAACCTGTCCGTTGTCAACATTCTCAAATTCACTTAGGGTTGTAGTGAAATCTGAAGTCCATTTGAGGAAGCATACAGCATTAAGCAGGGAACACCTTGAACTGGACCCCAGGCCATTATAGGATATTGAGTGCAATAGACATTTACTATGATTGTCATGTACCTAGACTACTTCAGAATCATTAATTGACTGAAACAGAAATCCCTTAGATTATAAGAGGAAACAGATCTATTCCACAATGACAAGAACAGACACAGACTCCACAGACACACAAAGAGATAAGGGCATACCCAAACTCTCAACCCTGAAGGTGTGTGCCACATGAGATATGCTTAGCATGTCTTAAATAATGAACTAGCTTGCGTGTTTGTGAACAGAATAAACGATATGAGAAACGTATTTTTTTTAAATCAACAACACATTTAATGAACACAAACACCATATTAAGCAAAGGGTAGCAACTGCTCTACAGACAGGAACCTTCATTTAAGTAATCAATTATTGAAGCCTGGTGTCAGTGTTTGTCACCAAGACATTGGCAAGTGCAAATCATAATTGAATTGTTAAAAACAATTAAACTGATGCAATTGATTATATTCTTCCTGTTTTAAAGGTGACGAGGTTGCCGAAACGTAATAATGTCACCATTTATAAAGTATATGTTAAGGGTTATTGTTTACCGTAATGAATGAGTATGGGTATTAATTCGTGATCAAAACAGGCAGGGTCAAAACCAGAATACACAAGATTTCCAAAAAACCAAAGGGGGATCCAAAACATATTAGTTGTGGTCATAAACAAATGGTCAAAATCTAGAACAGGGCAATCAGCACAGCAAACAAATCTAAATCGTAAGGCAAAAGGAGAAAACAGCAAACTAGCATTGATCATACACAGGCAAAACTGACAAAGACAATGAACTGCTCAGTAGGGGGTGTAAAACTCTATACCTCACAATGAGGCAGGGAAACTTGAAGTAATTTAAACCTTCACTAATAGCACACAGCTAACCTTAATATTTAGGGAATGAGGAACGAGGGTTAGCTGGGCATGACTGGCTTGTGTCAGCAGTCAGGTATGGTTGGCTTGGCATGGGTGTGACATTTGCAGTAATGCACACTGTGATATTTTAGCTGTGTATAATTCATTTAATAGAATACCACAAATGTTTTATTTAAAATATAATCTAGCCAATGTATTGTCAAAGTCAGACATATTCTTAGATTTTAGCCTTGAGAAGGAATTATGCGATGTAATAGAAACTCAATAAATTTAAAAACTAGTTCATTAGTAGGCATGTGTTCCAGCTCAATGAATTAATGCTATTCATTCACCCATAATAATGTGGTGGATCTCTGGGTAGATGCATATAAAAAGTACTTAAAGGTCTTCAGCCAGCTTTTATGGATTAATGTGATTTAGCAGTCTTTCAGAATCAACCTGGGTACCATGCAGTGCTCCCCAATCTGAATATCAATGAAATTCCATTGATAAATTTTTAAGACTAAATTCAGGTGAAAGCCACTATGTTCCAAAACAGACCAGACAGTTAATTTAAGAAGCCACCAAGGTAGAGACAAATTCACACATGCTTTCTCATCCATGATATATCAGTTATGCATAAGCTACAATTGCCCAGCAAGTAAACATGGTTACTGTGGTCTTATGGGATGGTCAGTAGCCTAAATTAGATACTGACTTCAGTAAAAGAAGGACATTGAAAACTTTACGATGAAAGTTGGCTCTAGCCTCTGTTTATTATAAAAGTGTACATTTCCTTTGTTTCCATGTTAACACCCAATAGTGGAATAATCAGAAGGTAGGGCTTGCTTTCAAAGCATGATGCATCCACCTCTTTAGTATTTTCACCCTAGAGATGACCTTTTTGGAGTATGGCACCATTCACGTGACTCCTCCCACACTTCTCCAGGTGCAGGTGTGACAGTGCATATTTTTCAATTTAGCAGCACAGACCTGCACAATAAAACAATAGGGAAGTCACCTTCCTAGAGTACACTGGCTACATATACATTACAGGCTTGTTGCATTAACACTCCTGTTCTAAATCTTCATAGAGCTGAACAGACTTGTATCAGTCTGCCTACAAGACCAGCATGCATAGAAATGGTTTAATAATCAAGAAGGAAAACTTGTGCTCCCAGACAATCTTCATTATTGTGTCCTTCATCTTGTTTTGTAATACCCAGGAAGAGAGTGCAAATCAGCGAAGTAAAATAATAATCAATGGATTTAATAGCCCCCTTTTTAGCCCTGCCTACAGCTAGTCTGTTTCGTTATATTTTCATATTTTCCCTCCATTACACTCTGCTGCCCAGATATTCCTGTTTGCTCTCTACTCCTGTGCTGAGTGCAGGTCCCCCAGGGTGTCTTCCTTCCAGCCTAGTCCCTTTTTCATTCTTCCTGCCCACGAGTTCTTCTTCACCTCACTGGTCCCACTTTGGTCTTTAGAGGATTTAAAAATGTTTTCTTTGCAGAGACAAATCAGGGTTTTGGTTGAAACATGGAGTATAACATGCTTTCAATAAAGCTCTCCGTTGTGATGATGCGAAATGATTTGGTGTATATTTTTAAATACTTTAATTGTAAGACCTCTTTAAATGGACTGTCAGTTTCAAATGAAAATGATCTTTTCATCTCACTGGCTGTAAATCTGCAGTGTATATCTTCTATGACAGTGTTAAGTCGTGGCAGAATGGTATAGTTAAAAGTCTGGTTAAAAGCTTTAGGTCTGTCTCATCTAATACCTTTGAAGCAGCCTGTTTTGTACAGACAATAAACAGCTTTAATTCTGTTTTTTTTCCTCTATCTGAAAATTCTTTTCATGCCTAAGCAATTATATAAAAAAATCTCCAAGTGGAAAATTCATTGCTT
This sequence comes from Gymnarchus niloticus, assembly GCA_009936485.2. NCBI lineage: Eukaryota > Metazoa > Chordata > Actinopteri > Osteoglossiformes > Gymnarchidae > Gymnarchus > Gymnarchus niloticus. The sequence goes on along the minus strand of JAACJT020005366.1, from coordinate 10,672 downwards.
GATAGGTTTCTCAGTGTTTGTCATTCTTCTTGCAAGCATAATGTAATAGTATCATTCTCTGTTTACTGGGGTTTGTTTTCATTTTGCAGCACTTTGCGAAGGTTTTCCATTACACGGTGGCTACCTGTCAGGCATAATGAAGCATTAGGGGAATTTACTGGCTTCTCCTAGCCCATCTGTCTGTCTGCTCTCTCTACGCCAGGCGCAAACTGTCTGCTGTCTCTGGGTCTGCCTCAAAGACTAGTGATGAAGCTTTCCAAGGAGGAGGAGGAGGAAGAGATCCAGGCCCTGATCTTGGCCACACTGTGCTGCTGTGTGCGGGTGGATGCAAAGCCCGCCTTGGCCAGTGACGGAATTCTCGTCCTTCAGGCCCTGCTTTCTCACCCATCCCCCAGCATTCGTTGTGGTGCGACTCGTGCCATGGTGGCCTTCAGGTGAGCAGTAGTGCATGTACAGCACCCAGACACACATAGCAATCAATCAATCAATCAATCTTTATTTATATAGCATTGTTTCAACCACAGGGTTTACAAAGTGCTTTGCAGGCATTTTAAAAAGTAGAGAAATAACATCAATGTCCCCTGAGAAAAGGGGTAAGGACAGGGTCTCAAAGACTCCTTACCCAGGTCTGCAATTACAGCCACTCCAGGGTATCGCTTCTCGGCAGGATGGGTCTTACCCATCCTTGGCTGACCTGCCCACCTATGTGACAGTGCCTGTCTTCGGTGGCCCAAACCTTTCCAAGGCATTTTGCCCCATTTCAAGTTATTCAGCCTTTCCCTGGGTCTTGCTCGATCTCCATCCCTGTCCCCAGACAGGACCTCATGGATTCCTGGCACCAGTCTCTGTCCCCGGGTCGACCAGACCAAACCCAACCAATAGCGGCGCTGCTGCAGTGAGCTCTCCCGCGGCTCACCTCCTGGTTTCAATGCGCATATACTCAAACAATCTAGCACTACCTTAGACAGCTCACAGACATTTTAAAAAGGAGAGAAATAACAAAAAAAAAAACAGACAGCATAATTGGCAGAAAAGCAAGCATCCAGCATACCAGTTGTCTCACTGAAAACTCACATATAGAATACACACCCTTCAGAATGATCATCTCCAACAAGATAATAGCCTTATTAAGCTCTAATATGTGATGTAATACATAGAGGGGACAGCACATCTTGTGACCTCTGGAATCCTCATTGGTGGAGAATGTGGAAGCTAAATCTGTGTGTTCACCAAATCATGTTCTGACATTTTCAATTTGTTTATTAGGTTAATGATACAGAAAATATGAATCAGCAGCCACAAGCTCACGGATGTCAAGGCATCCTTTCTGTCTCTCCATAAATGTGACCTAACCTACGTTGGCCTAGAACACTTCATTCGTTTGGAATTGAAAATAGACACTGGTCTGTGCATAAATGTGGTCATAAATCTTTTTTGTGCATAATCTCCATAAGTGTCTGATTTAGGAAAAATTTTTGGAAGGCAGTCAGCTCTCATGAGATGGAGATGGTGACGTGTTCCTGCTGAGCATATTAATAATGCATGCATTAATCCGCTTCGGGCATTTCCAGATATAACATATGCTGTGGACTTCTCTTAATGCATTGTGGAAGTACTTGCTTCACATTCAGTTGTCGAAAAGGAGGTGTTCATTTTAGCCGTTTGCATTGCTTTCATAGACAGCTCACCCTATGGTTCCACGCGCCTTAAAGCCAAACAATATGTCCTATGGAAGTCTGCTCGTTCCTGCCCCGTCTGTGCATAATTCTCAGAAACAGTGATGACACTATCGACCTTAGGAACCAAAAAGTCAAAATAACTCGTATTTCACTTTTTTAAAATTTTTGAGACCATTAAAAAGGTAAGAGTGCCTCCTACAGACTCAACAGAGCTCTATGAACTAGATAAGGGTATCAGCATCAGCTATGAATGGCAGAGGTAAAAGGAGGTGCTGAGGCATTCTACTGAGAAGCAAATCTGCGATACCAAAGAGTAGGGGACAGAAAGTTACTGACCGTCCATGGTCTCGAGAGAGCTCTTGACTGCAGTAAAGTAAGATGGGTGTGCCTCTCTTTCTGCGAGTCTTCCGACTGAAGGGAAGGAGAAGCTGTGCGAGGAAGAGGTACTCCCAGCCTTGGTCAAACTGCTAGGCGACGATGACCTGGGGGTCAAAACTAACGCTGCCGGTGCCATCATGAACACAGCAGTCATTACGAAAGGTATACCAGCAAACAAACAGAGCTGTGTAGTAAAATAGAGGAAAACGGCTAGCAGAGATACTGCTGGTATCAGTTGCTATATTTGTGGAGGTTTCATTTTATACTCTTAGCATTTGCATAGCACAGTATAAATTTTGGCGAATTTTTAATTTTCATTATTCACTTTATTTTTGTTTCAGATTGTTATCTTAGATCACACAAAATGAAAAAAGTCCAACAATATTTATGGTAATCATTTTAGTATTTAAATTTAATGTTTTACATAATATATTTGTTTTTCTTGTTAAGCGAGACATGGCAATGGTGTCACGCTCCATTAGCTCCAAGAAGGGTGGGGCTGGAAATGGGGTTTCAAAAAGTAAAAAGAATAATGATGAACAATTTTTAATAATAAAGAGTAATTGTTAATAATGAATTTTGATAATAAAATAATGTTTGTATGTTGTACAGATAATGATAAAAACAGATGTTTTGCTCTCTACATAAACTAGTGGTAGGATAAGTAAGGCTTCAGAACCTGTGGTGTGTGGGAGTATCTTGAACTAATCAGTCAATGCTGGCGTTTAAGAAGGTTTCAAAACCCATGGCGGGTGGGAGCAAATAGAACTACCAGTCAATGCTGGCAATATTGTCAGCATTGATTGGTTAGTTCAGGATACTCCCACCCGCCATGGGTTTTAAAATCTTTTCTGTCCCACCACTAACATCAACTTGTTGAAAATTAGTTTTATTGTTGATGTTTTATTTTTCATGGATATTTTACATAATGCCTGTTGTGCTGACAGCCTTGAATTTGGTACTATATCCCAGAGTTTAAAAAATAACATATAACAACGTAATGTCTGTGGTAGAGGAATTGCACTTAAGCTCATCCCTTACTATCCCTATCCATTTTCGCTTGAACCATCTGTCCTGTCTGGTATGCCAGCCTGTTTTCGGTTCTGTCCAGGGAAGTACCAGGCCCTAAAATCTGGCGCCATCCCTCCACTGTTGGCCCTGGTGACTAGTGAAGACACGGCTGCATGTGCAAACGCACTGCGAGCCCTCACCGTCCTGGCTGAGGTACCGTCTGCTCGCCAGCAGCTCCTGGAGCATGTGCCCTTCCTACAATCGTCTTTGACCCATCCTTCCCCCATCATCTGCCGGGCGGCCGCCACAGCCATAAATGTCATCACCTGGGTTCCATAGAGAGGGGAGCAACGGCCTGCACACACTCAGTGATGCTCCAGCACCAGGACACACACTCACCCACAAGATGGCAGAGTTGTGAAAAAAGGTGGCTTGCTAAGCACTGTTCCTCCTCTCTGTTGCTTTGCAGGATTCAGCACCAATTTATTTATCCATATTATTTAGCTTATTGAAGTTTGTTTTCTCTTTACCGGATAATTTGTACAAATGATGTTGACAGAAAAAGAATAATGCACTGTTTTTCATATAAAGTATAAAGTTTAAATTAGTAATTCTTAACCCTATTCCAGACAGTCTGTGGCATTTTTACCGTTCACAGCGATATCTGTTGTTATTAGCGTGGTACAAATGAGGTTTCAAAATCTGTGGTTGCGTGTCAAAATAAAAATATAATTTGCAAATATAAAAAAATTGAATTAAGTCAAACTTTTTTGCTCCTGGATTTATTTTTGCGTTTTTTTTTTTTTTTGCTTCTGATTTGGCACCTTTTTCATGGGTGGGCAGGTTTTGGGGAGGGGCTGTATACTTTACACTCTATTGGTTATGTAACTGGAATTTGGAGCAAAATGTTCTTTACACATTTGGCCATGCCCACTCCATGCCGCTGCACGGAGACCAAACACGGCAGAAAGACCCGGAACCCAGTCTTCAACAGTATCGGTGTCATGGAATTGTGTCTATGCAGTTGTATATTAACTTTTATTAGAAACTGGTGTATGCAACACATATTTTGTGGTCATAAAATGTTACCAAACCCATCCAGTTGAGTAAATTTTGGCATTCCAACAACCTGCTAGCCCTGACCAGATTATCTGCCAGCCATCAAACTGTAGATAATTTAACGTTTGCGTGCTTGCTGGTTACAGCAATCACAGTATGTTCTCTCACATATTTCTTATTTTTATTCTTCCCACTTTTTCGGCACCTAACTCCTACAGTTTTTGCACTAGAAGCTTCGTTCCAACTGTAAAATGTTCGGCCCATTGAGGAGAAGGGTGCTTGTATTTTTCTTTTTGATATTCCACCTGCATCCCTCTTTTTATCCCTCTTTCCATCCATTTTTCCCATAGACTTTGAATGGGAAATTTTTCAAACTGCTCCCATATGGTCAATTTTCAAAATAATACCACCAAACCTACTACAGATGTTCTGGGCAATACTACAAAGCCCACCACCTCTTTCTATACCTCTATCACTTCTTTCTTTTTCATCCCTCCATCCTCATATTATAGGAATACTATAGACATAAGACTCAAACTTCGTAAACGTATTCTACAGCAAAAGTACAGCATTTGACTACTTTCATACTGTACTGATGGCACTCATCCCTCACTCTTCTTTCATTCATCTCTCCATCCTTCCATAGTAATCCACTGATTTTAAGACACATTCAAACTTTAAGGTAGGACTGCCAAACTTCATATGTAAATTCATCTCCTGAAACAAAGTGCATCTTATATAAATACTGCATGACCTTTTCACCGCTCCTCCTTCTTTCCTTTCTTTTTTCACCCCTCCATTCTACCACTCCCTGTTGCGTTTTATGCAAACAGCAATCACACACATTTTCTCCAGGAAATACCCTCTCTAGTAATTAAAAGATAGCCTTGTATTGTATGGTTATCATGAAATTAGTTTTAATCATATAATTTTATTTCCTATTAATTTCCCAGGTCATTCACTTTAGAATTTTTGTATTGTACCAAACGAATCATCCAAGAGTGCAGCATTATTAATCTTTCTCTTTAGCTATAATGTCAAAGACTATAACAGTAAGTTCGTTAAGTGAGCGTGCCCGTGTGCATTTGTGACAATAGCGACAGCTTTAAATGAAAGGGTAAAATTTATAGTTGCATATGTAAACAAAGAATCAGGAGGAGTCTTAATACATCAGATATAAAGTATCGCTTATTTTCAGCGAGGTATGCCACTTAAAGGGGACACATTCTGCCATACTCCCATTTTTAGTTTGTGTTGAACATGTCCAATTTGTTGCTGGCTGTATAAATGCAAACAACATTGTTTAAAATGTTGTTTTATTACATCAACAGTTGGCAGAAGTCTACAGCTTGCATTCACTCAGGCAACTCTTTTGTAACAACACGTGACAACCCAATCACTGTGCAGGTATTCTTCCGCATAATATAGTACCTGAGCTCTACTATACTCTCTACTGTACTAAGCTCTACTATACTCTCACATGACATCTCCCCTCCTTTGAGTCATAGGCATACTGTAGATGCATGCAGGCTAAGAAGGGTTTCCCATAAAGTCTCTTCAAGGAACTTAGCACCACAAACAGATAAAGTAACAATGGAAATACAGTACCAATAAGTCCAAAATCCTAACAGTGTGCAAAAGGCATGCAGCAACATACATAACACAGCACAAACACTGGTGTTTCTTATGAACACCTCCAGTGAACAATGTGGAAGAGCATAAATTCCATAAACATATATTCCTCCCCTTCCAAACAATTCCAACATTATATTACTTCCATAGGCATACAACATTGTTCCGTTTCTCCTCACCTGAGGATCTGGGGTAGACTGCCGAGTCACCTCCATAGCTGCCGAAGGTTATTCTGCTCCGTTGTGGCAAGCTATGCACTGAGACAAGACAAAGTCTTTAAATCTTTCAGGCGGGTGGATGACTCTTTCCTGGACGTCGTCTGAACTTGCTCAGGGAGATGTCCCTCGAGCTCCACTGTCACAGTCTATTTGCCAGATGACTTCGGACATAAGCATTGGGGTGATGAGAGTTGTTCATTTACCTCCATACTTCCTGCCTCACCCGGCTGTTGAACAGGAGGGAAGAACGGACGCAGATGACACCTGTTCCTCTGCAAGGTTCCTTGGTCCGTCTGGATCAGGTAGGACCTCGGAGCTGAGTGTAGCCTTTGAACTATCCCTGCTGTCGTCCACCCAGAGTCATTGTCAAGTTTCACAGCCTATTAACCCTGGACTGAGAGGTGGGAGTGTTCTTACACCATGGCGCCTATCATAGGCACATTTATAGCTCTCCTCCTCCTTGGCGTCGGCCTTACGCACCCTTGTGAAGTCGGGTCACTTTGGGGCCAGGACTTTGTCAAAAGAAGGCAATGTCGTCTTAATCCGATGGCCCGGCATCAACTGCACAAGCCTGGCACCTGTGGCTTGTAACGGTGTGGCTCTATAACTCATGAGGGCCAGAAACACCCTGGCAAAGAATCCTCTTCGCTGTCCGCACTTCTCTCTCAGCTTCACCATTGGACCGGGGGTAGTGAGGGCTGGAAGTAATGTGTTTAAAATCATAAGCCTCTGAAAGGCTTCTGAATTCCTTACTTGTGAATTGTCCTCCGTTGTCTTTGTACAGCTCGTCTGAGCAACCCCACCTGGCGAAGATGTTCTTCAGGCATGCACAGATGGTCTCACTTGTCATGTCTGGTAGGTGGGCTATTTCCAGGTAGCGAGAAAAATAGTCAATGACAATTAGGTAGTTCTAGTTTGCATGCTGGCAGATGTCTGCCCCAATCTTTTGCCAGGGCCCCAACGGTAGTGGTTGTCATCAGAGGCTTTTTCCTCTGTGTTGGGCTAATCTGCATACATTCAGGGCATTTCGTCACCAGCTCTTGGATCTCATTCTCCAGCCCAGGCCACCACAGACTCATGCGTGTTCTCTCTCTACACTTGGTAACACCCTGGTGTCCATCATGCAAGCAACAGCATATGTTACCTCTTATACTGTGTGGGATGTCGATGCGATCCCCATACAACGAGTCCTTTTGAGGTTGAGGGGCTATTACCCCATCGGTGGTATACCTTGGCTTGTACTGGAATGCTACTTGCATACTTTGGCCATCCCTGGCTCACCACCTGCAGGTCGTAGTCCGCTCTCGTCTCCTGCTTTATCTGTTCCAGTTTGGAGGTCATGCTGTGTGAACTGCATCTTCAAACGCTGAGACATCACAGATTAGTTCACATGCTTCATTCTGCACTACTGGTAACAACTGTCTGGATAGTGTGTCAACTAATGTTAGTGTTTTCCCCGGCATGTACTCGATAATGAGGTTGTATTTCATCAGGCGCATGAGTTAGCGCTGGCATCACGGGGGAACCACATCAAGGTCCTTCTTATTGATTAGAGGGACCAGTGGTTTATGGTCTGTGTGAAGTATAAAACTGTCTAGCCCATATAAGAACGTTGAGAGTTTCTTGCAGGCCTAAACTACAGCTAGGCACTCTTTTTCTATCTGTGCGTAATGCTTTTCCAATTCTATCTTCGATTTTGAGCATAATGCTACTGGTTTCAGCCCATCAGCGTGTCGCTGTAGCAGTACACTGCCCAGCCCATAGCTGCTTGCATCCATGCTCACTATAGTGGGTTTGCTTATATCATAGAAGGCAAGTGTGGGTGCAGAGGTAATGAGCTGTTTCACCTTGTCGAATACATTGGTTTGTGCTGCATTCCAGTTCCACTCAGCCTCACACTTCAGTAGGTCACTGAGGGGTTTTATAATCTCTGACAAGTTGGGCAGGTATCTCCCCAGGTAATGAACCATACCCAGAAACCTCCGTAGACCTGACACGTCACTTGGTGGCTGTACCTCCGTAATAGCTCTTATTTTTCAGGGGTCAGGCCAGATGTGTTCTCCATCAATGTGGTGTCCCAGGTAGTTCAGCTGTTTTTGACGCAGGTGGCACTTTCAGTGAATGAGCTTCAAGTCTGTGCTCTCTAGGATCCACAGAATGCTTTGGAGTCTCTCCTCGTGTTCCTTCTCATCCCTACCATGAACAAGAATACCGTCCATGTACACCTCAACCCCTTACTGGCCTCAAAACAACACTAACATCTCCCTCTGGAAGATCTCTGGTGCAATGGAAATTTCAAATGGAAGGTGTTTGAAGAAGTATCTCCCCATGGGTGTGATAAACGTGGTCAATTTGGCTGTCTCTCTCTAGCGGAATTTGCCAAAACCCACTTGCTGCATCGAGCAGGGAGAACAAATGGGATTCTGTGAGCCGTGGCAGTATGTCATCTAGGCCTATAATAGGTAGGACGAACCTTTCTCTTTTCACAGCCACGTTCAAGCGTTTGAAGTCGACACAGATCCTCACTTCTGCTTTTCTTAGGGACTCGGACCATTGGGGCACACCACTCCGTTGGTCCCTTAGCCTCTTCTATGATGCCACACTTGACCGTCCTGTCCAGTTCTGCTTTGACTTTGGGGAGTAGCGGTGCAAACACTCTCTGCATGGTGTTAATGCTGTATAGCATAGCATTGTCTCGCAGGCATATTTTTACAGGCTTTAAGTGGCTCAGATCTGTACCGAAAGTGCTTTGCATTCCCTCAACTCTTTTCACTAGGCCATAGCCACTGCAACATTACAGCCCAACAGGTTGCTGCCATTAGCAGTCTTAATCACATGGATGGTGAACTTGTAATGCTGGCCTCTGTATTTTGTCATGGTGTTGAATGACCCTAGCTTTAGCTTTACGGTCCATGGAATGTTGGACCCTGCGATTATGTACATTGTTTTAACTTCACCCAGAAATTGGCTACCTGCTTGACTAGCCTCTAATGCAGTTAGCTCATTCACCCTCGCAGAATGGCACACGACAGCAAAGTGCCCAATTTCTGCACTGTGCGTTTCTGGCTGCGCAGTGTGCTTCGAATGGTCCTTACCACACCTAAAGCACTTCCTCACGTTTCTGCCTCCCTCACAGTGTCCATCCGAAAATTCTACTTCTCTACTTCTTTCCCCTCTCTCTACAATGCTGTGGAGGCGCTGTATATGCATGTCTCCACGCCACTTCACTGAGGTGACCAGCATTAGCAGTACTTGCCCTAGGCTGTTGGGTAACGTGCCACTTTACTTGCTCCAACTGTCTCACCATCCCCATCCCGCTTTCCAGTGTTAGGTCCCCTGTTAGCTGCAGCTTCTCGCACAACTCCTTGTCCAGAATTCCTATCCCCAATATTCTCTAGTTTCGCCGAACCGAACTAGCAGCTCTCAGATAGCTCGAATAGGGCGCGAATGTGTTTCTTCAACTGATTCGCCTTTTTTTGTGCTGTGAGGTAAAGATGAGCCTTTCCATGAATAACATTCACTTTAGGTACGAAGTAATTAGTTAACTTTGCCAACACAGTGTCATTGTCGTTTACATCCTCGTTCCACCCAAACACAAAAGTGTTGAAAACTCGTTGGGCCTCCTTGCCGAGCACATACAGCAACGTGCTAACCTGAACATTCCCTGATTCCAGGTTTAGCTTAGTAGTCATGCGGTACCTCGGGAATCGCCGCTGCCACTCCGGCGATTGTTCCGGTCGAGTGAAGGCCATGTTTTCGGGAAGATTTAACTTCGCCATGGTCAACGTCCAAGCCACAGAATTTCTGACACCATGTCTGATTTCTTGCTGAAGTTAAACAATAGGAACATGAAGGACGGCTCTAATGAAAAGTCTTGAATCACTATTTAGCTAGCTACTAAATATAATGACAACACAGCTAGCAAATTAAACAGCATTTACACAGAGAGATATGGACTAATTGGACTTCTTTAATATTTTTTATCTTATACATCAATTAAAACAAATACAGTAAAACAATTGGAATCCAAACAAATTTCACATTCAAAACAATACAGACTCAAATAAGATCACACCAATAATTAACACACTGTATAAATAAAGTCTGTCGTAAAACGTGTAGAATAAAATCCAATTAACATTGTGTCCAATAAGCTTCAAATGGAAACCAAATGCATTCAGGGCAACCAACAATAAGAACTATGGTAACTCATGCGGCAATAAAAAAAATCAAGCAATTAAAACAAAATATTTCAATCAGTTTAACATACCACCGTGCTTAAAACTTAATAATAAACAATAATTAAAACCAGGGGGGTATACTACGAAGCGGGGCTACTGGCTTATCCGGGTAACTTTGTGACGTTGGGTATAACTTCCTGATTAAGCAGTACTACGAAAGGTGAGTAGGTTGCCCCCGAGGTATGCTGCTATAGCAATTTACACCGCGTCTCTAAACTCCTGCGAGCAGTTTATGTTCTTGGTTAACTCGATGTCACCGTATCTAAGCAGCGCCTATTCACGTACAATCCTTTCGAGGAAAACGGCGGCACATTTAGAAGACCCCATTGACACAGTGAGAGGCTCACTCCGCAAATCGATATCTTTCATAAAGAACATCATCGGGATAAGCTATCGATTCTCATCTGATGGAATTCGGTATCTCTGCCAACTTGTGGGTCTAGACGTCTCTTAA
>JAACJT020005312.1:0-52211 GCA_009936485.2 Gymnarchus niloticus | reverse complement strand
TGGAGAGTAGGGAGATGCCTTACAGATGATGGCAGTGGTTCCATAGACGATGGATCCCGAGATACTGGTTGGTGAGTCGCAGTTCGGGCTCAGGAGCAGCCGGACAGAGAAACGCTCCTTCAGGGGCAGTGGCTCCATACCGGGGCCATCCTCGTCCCCACTGTCACCGCCCTCCATGGCCACCTTCTCGCCCTCCACCAGCTTCTCACTCTGACTGGGGGAAGACAGGCTGCCTGGCTGGTACCTGTGCAGGCATCACCATCAGTCAGACGCACACCAGGCCACATCTCAAGCAAGGGTTCTCATTTTGGCCTGTGACCATTTGGGCTGCTGCAGTAATCGCCAAGGTAACAGGAGGGGCCCCATATCACATGAAGGACAGGGAGTCTCCCCACACCATTAGAGTTACAGGTTAGACAGGCATCCATGGTCATTTGCCTGTGGTTGTTGGACACAATAGCCTAGCATGTCCACAAGGGGGTGTGATGGTGGCAGAGTGTGCCTCCCGGACCACTGACCTGAGGATGAGCACGCACACTGCCACCAGGGAGTATGCCAGAAGTGTGCCAATCGACATGAGGTCCACCAGTGCTGCCAGGTCGAACAGGAAGGCCATGAGAGCTGAGGGCAGAAGTAAGAGGTTCACTAAGCAACTACAGCCCATAATACAGCCACAGGAAGGAAGTGGAGCTCACCGGCCACACAGCCAGACACGATAGTGGCTTGCAGGGGTGTCTTGGTCCTCTCGTTCATACGGGACAGGAAGCGGAAGAGGAGGCCATCCTCTGCCATGGCGTAGATGACACGGGGCATTGGGAACATTGAGCCCAGGAGACTGCAGGGGGTAGAGAGCAGTGGTCAGTGCAGGCCGGCCCCTAGAGGCACCCAACACCACACCAACCGCACCCTCACCTGGTGGACAGGGCACAGAGGGAACCCACGGCCACAATGTAGCGAGCGGGGTCCCAGCGCACGTAGCTGAAGGCCACAGGCAGTGGGCTCTGCGTGTCCAGGATGTAGTAGGGCATCATAAGCGTAAGCGCTGCTGACACACCGAAGTAGGCGAAGAAGCAGATGAGCAGTGAGGCCACAATGCCAATGGGGATGGAACGCATGGGGTTCCGGGCCTCCTCACCTAGGGGGCGCAGCAGAGCAGGGTCAGGCGACTACAGTCAGCACACCATTTTTTTTTTTTAAAACAGAAAACTTAGCAAAGAGGCACCCAGACACAAAAGGACTACTTACTTGTAGTGGCAATACAGTCAAAGCCCACAAAGGCGTAGAAGCAGGTGGCAGCCCCAGACAGGACCCCGGTAAAGCCAAATGGAGCAAACCCCCCATTGCCAAACCTCTCCTCAATGGACCTGAGGAACAGAGGAAAAGCAGTTGGTGATCCAGGCCAGATCTCAGAGCAGGAGCGTTCAAGCTTGTTGGGGGCACGGCGGCTAAGATATGATCAACCTTGGTCCAACAGCCAAAGATCTATAGAAGGTCATCTACAGAAGGGGTTTAAAGCCAATGGTGCCTCGCCCTCCCAGCAGACTCACTTAGGATCCGTGATGTTGGTCATGTTGACAAAGTCCCCCAAGGATAGGTGCCAATTGGCACTGTCGCCTTTGACGAATCCTGAGATGATGACGAATCCCAGCACCACCAGATTGATTCCCGTGAAGATCTTGTTGACCAGAGCTGACTCGCTCACGCCAAACGCCAGCAGCCCTGCAGGAGGAGATCAGGGGTGAACTTCAGCAGAAGAGGACAGTGCAGACACCGCCAGCAGCTGTGGGTATTTTAACTTGATCCGGTCTTCGCACACATGTGGCATCCTCACCAGTCAGCAGCAGCACCAGCGCAAGAGCAAACAGGTCAGGGTATCTGGCCAGAATGTTCCCAGTATCCGGGATGGACATGGAGGACGTGAAGAACTTGGAAATCTTCTGCTCCACCAAGTTATCAAACGTAGAGCTCCACGCTCGAGCCACGCTGGCTGTACCTGAGGTGGGGGGAGGCAATGATGGTGTGATCAAGGGACACTGATATGACTGTCACTGTGTGAATCCCTGTTGGCATGGGGACCAGAGACATCCTCACTTACCTATGACATAGGAGAGGATGAGGTTCCAGCCAGTGATGAAGGCCCAGATCTCACCCACGGTCACATAGCTGTACAGGTATGCGGACCCCGTCTTAGGTACACGGGCCCCAAACTCTGCATAGCACAAGCCAGCCAGCACAGAGGAGAGGGCGGCAATGAGGAAACAAAGTACGATGGCTGGGCCCGCCTTCTCCCGTGCTACCTCTCCAGCCAGAACATAGACACCAGCCCCGAGCGTAGAGCCCACGCCCAGGGCGATGAGGTCCAGCGTGGACAGACAGCGGGCAAAGCGAGTCTCGCCCTGGGAGTAATCCAGCACACGACGCCGGAGCAGCATCTTGGTGAAGGTAGCCAGACAGTGAGCCATGTCTTGAAAGGGGTGCAACAAGCAGAGCCTGAAGGAACAGAACACAAAAAACAATGTTGAGACAAACTCCACCACCTGCAATTAGAAACTGGTACGTTCCACCGGATCACTGGTCACCCACACACTGGTAAGCAGATGCCAAGATTACCAGGTTAGATAACATAACGACACATGCCAAGGATGTTTCTGCCTCCAAATAACGGCATGTGCCTGGTGTGAGTATAGCATACTCTCATACAAAGCATAAAACAGTTTAGATGTCACACACTTAAAGCATTTCCCGAAGTATGACAACCATGTCACCATGAGTGTATTAAGGAAATGACTTTCCAAACAGACACGGACAAGCACAGGAAGGCATGCAAACCGGGACCGCAGACAGACGTCAAGCCAGTCTCAGACACTGGTCACCGTTCTCAGACTGTGGTCACAAAACACATTCTTTGAGCTGCATTCTCCCCTGGTCACGTGATAACGGTTCACAGGCACCAAGCTCCATTTTGACCACGGATGCTGGATAAACCAATCCCAAGGGAAGGTCACCTGGCTTGCCGTCATCTGACACTGGGTAATTCACTGTCACCAGACAGCTAAACCCAAGGCCACGTGACAAATGCCACACCAGAGCTACACAGAGCAGCCAACAGGATAGGAGAATCAGCAAGAAGCGCTGCCTGCTGGCCGACAAGCATCATGTAGACTTGCCAGAGCGTCCCAACGAGGCAGTAACGGGGATAAGGAACAGTTAACTGGCTTAGAACCAAGGATAGAAAAATAGAAAAACTAAAGGCCCTCTGACCATGGAGTGAAAGAGAGCAGATGAGATGCACAATGATAGACCACATGTGACTGGGCTGGTCTGGGGGCAAAAAGGAGAATCCCCAAAAACTAAAGCCCCAGCCATGTATGGGAACTGGGAATGAAATCAAAGACAAGCAGGCAGATCGTCTGCAAGCAGGGCAGTGGAGCACGGAGATCGCCTTTCGGGCATCGGGTTTCTCCATGCAAGTTTGATCAGGGTTGGCAGGACAGAACAGCCCGGCCCGGCACAACCCGGCCCGACCCAGGGGGCGGCTCAACGCTAGCGCTGCAGACCGGCCGTGTCTCCACCTGACCGGGAACAGGAGGAACCTGCACCACTGGCACCAGATCGTCTTACACAATCGCAAGCATAATCGACCGGTTCTGCACTCCACCAGGAGCAGGAAAGCAGCAGGTGAAATGTCAAAAAGCAAAAAGGTCTGACTGGCAGGAATCAGCGTTATAGCAGAGCATTTTGCATTGTTCCGACAGTCCAGGGTATTCTGGTCCAGCCCTTCACATTTCCCGTTTAACCGAAGTCTTACTGAACTTCCTTACACACCTCCTACAAACATTTGTAAAAACCGGCGATGTCCATTTTACACACTAAATGCTGACATTTCAATTTCAACATAGTGGTTCTGCAAAAGCAGAACCCATCAAAAAATTACATGCAAAAACATCTGCTGGATGGATGCCCCAAGCAGCATATTTATGAGGCGAGCTTGCAGTCAAAGTAGAGGTCATCCAGGACTCCTTGAAGCTACAGGGCTCAACAGTAAAATCATCACCCTGCTGACCACGGGATTCAAACCCACAACCCTCCAGACAGAGTCCTAACCCACTGAGCTACACGCCACCCATTTTCACCAATGTAATTTCCGTTAACACGTAAACAGCGACGACCCGCTTACGGCTCGTCGGACCATAGGCCTTGTGGGAACCACTGATCACTCAAAGGACCACAAGTGCAGTGTAGACCATTGTCAGGAACACTCTCCCAGCACTCGTTCGTGGATTTCAGCTATACGTACCTTGGTGGATCGTCCAGAACACCCCTTAAACCTAGGATCCTGGGAAATCTTTTGGGAATATTGTAATGGTTAAGGTTGCACCTAACCTAGGAGACCATTATTGAGAATCCTAAATTCTGAGGAGTGAGGGCAAGGGATCACACTATTATACCCAAATTTAGGAGACTAAGCGCCTTTTCTACAGTAGGAATGCTCAAACATCTCCAAAGCTCTCTGCTGCTCTTAAAGCAGGCACGCCTAAAACACACACAGGCACCAACCCTTACCACGTTTTGCAACACCTAGAGGCAAATACACAAGGCCGGGCTTTCTTGTGTGATATGCGGACAATCAATGCTTAAAATGGTGTGAGCGAGTTGTGGTTCCCTTAAATGAGCCCAAACATAAACCTCCACTTACAGGAACCAGGTTAGACTTGCTATTTATCATGGTCATGCTGTGGTGCCACAGCACAGCATAAAGGACCGAAGCAGACGTGGATCCAGCTACACAGCAGCAAGCATACAGGCTGTGCCAGTATTGATCTCCATGGCTGACAGTCAGAAAAAGAGGAGCTTACAGAAGAAAGTTCTAAATGGCACCGTGTAGAACAGCTTTGACTCAAAAGGAATCTGTCCACTGTGAGCCAGTTAAACCAAATAAATTTTACCTTTGCTGTCCACATCCCATTTTAGTCAAACTTGCTCTAGCTAGTTAGGCTACCGAGAACTGGGGAAACACCTTGAAGATGTTATGCATTTTCTTGCATTACGATCATACACATAACCACTTTAAAAGTCAACACCCTGGTCCAGAAAAAAAACAAATACAGCCCAGTTCTTGCTTGGCACAATAAAGAATAGAAATAATTCAAATCTTTCATGACAAGATTCGAGTTCTGTTCTCTCTGCCAATTCTCAGACCAAGTTCTGGATTCCCAGGCTCAGCGTCTGAGCAGGTCAGAGAGTGTTTTAGAATTCTTAATGCTCCTAAAATCTGAAAGGTCGGAGCACCAGAGAAGCTGTTAGGCTGTCTTAAATCTGCCCCAAACCAATAAAACCTTCAAGAACCCATTGGGGATGAAGGAGGGGGAAGTTTAGCTGACACACTAAGAGGATTACAATGTGGGGCCTTCGAAACTGTGTTCAAAATTAACACACGTCACTCTGCTGTTTTCACAGAAGTACTAACCATCAACAAGCACATGGCATTAACAGGAACCCAGTGTTCCAAAAATTTTTTTACATGTTAGAATTATTTGTTAATTTGTCCTCTCAGGATAACTCAGTAGGCGTACGACGCATTCTAATGACACAGACTGAAATCACATGGCATCACACGACTGGCCAACCTCAGCCCTGAGACACAGGGGCAGACGAAAGTGGTTGTGAACGTTATTCCTGAGAACAAAGATAATGCCTGACCGCTCAACAGAACACATCAGAAAGGAGGGAATGTGCATAGTGAGCTTCATTAAAAGGAAGGAATGTGCTCAGAATTAATAGCACGAGTTTAAAAAAAAAATCCCGGTTTCTGGGGCATTGCCTTGGCTACTTCAAAATTCAAAGCACAATGGAAGACAAGCATTGGCGTCGGCACCGTTTAAGACTGACGAGAAAAGGCACCATGCACCTGTTCTATGTTCAAAAGCTGAGGTCAATAGTGCAGACCATGTCATCAATCAGCTAAAGAACCAGAATCCTCCCCCCAAGCAGTCAGGAATGTGCTCCTTCTAGAACACAGCCTGCTTGCTGTTAAAAAAAAAAAAAAAACACAAAAAACTGGCCCAAGTGACTTCTCAGATGGTCAAATTCATTAAGGCTTGCCACTAGCCACAAAGCTCCCAGGGCCAGCCAAGGACCACACCTCGTTTGGACTAAGCTTTGGTCGTCCACTGACATCTCTTCATGGCCAGAAGACAATTTTTGCGACATAGGAAATGCAAACACGCGTTTACATACAAGCAGAAAACACGACTTACACACCCATCATTAAACCACGGTGGTCGAGTAAGATATGAAAATTAACTGCTTGGAAACATTATGCTTCAGTATAACCACTGGATGATGAACAAGTTCAAAACAGAAGCCATGCTGGATGTTTTTGAGTCAGTTTTTGGAGAACATTCAACAAAGATGTTCCACACATAAGGTAGCAGGTACGTCTTCAGCTCTGACCACGAAGCACTACGGTTTGTTGAAACGGATGGCAGGTGGCTTACTGCAACTTAATCACCGTCATCGGGGAGATCAGCTTGTCAGCCGACTAATCAGCAACTGAGAGTCATCACTTTTGATTTGTCAGATAAGACCACAAGGCAGGCTAAAACCAACAGTGCCTGTGTGTCGGACGCACCCAGACTTAATGATGCAACAGCCTCGTCAAGAAAAGGCAGGTATCACGTCAATAAAAAAATAACACGAATCCTTCGAACAAGTTAGTTCACAAATGTTTGATTTTCCCCAAACAGAGAATGAAAGCTTAAAAAAAAACAAAAAAAAAAACACCCTTTATAAATAACTGACAGCACAGTCTGAATTCAACCGAAGTTCCGGAAAATAATCATCCCATTTTCTTTTTTTTTAGAAACACGGGCGAAATTATTAAAAATGAGTCGCTGTTAAGATCGATTCCAGCGTTTATACCTATATATGTAGACGACAAGGCTAAAGCTGGCTCTTAGTCTCTAAACACCCCGGCACGGGAAATGTTAAGCGTAAAAGTCGAAGGAAACGGCTGCCTCACAAGTTTGCCGCTGCGTTCGCTACTCTGACAGGGACTGCGGCGATGCCCCCCGACACAAGTCCCCCCCCCGCTGGTCGAAGCACTGGAGGGCGGTAAATTAGTGCGCTCTCGGCGAGCTTCAAAGTCTCAGACGGTCGGCAGCTCGCTGCTGTTAGCTGTACAGTTAAGACGTGTTATAGAGTTCAATTGGTGTTAAGGGGAGACCGTTCGCGCAAGACATGGAAACACTTTCGTGGGCATTTCTAGGCGAGTCTTTAACCAGGAGAGCAGACTATTTTGGGGGTTACGTTGGTGAACGGCGGGGGTTGAGGCATTTCTGGCTCTGGGTGTCTGTCCGAATGATTCACCTTCATCAGGATGGCCGGCCGGACGGCCAGCCCATGCAACGTGTCGAGGGGCTTCGGTAGACAGATACGCGGGAAACTGGACCACGAACCCCTCCTCTGCTCTTTTAGCTATTTTAATCCGGCACTCGAAATCTCCTGGACAAATCCTACCCCGTGATCGGAGCTAAATTACACACCTTACGTATGGAGCGGCACCGGAGATTAACTTTTACCGAGCACTTCGCCCGGAGGGCGGAGATGATGCAATCCCACGTTGTCGGCTTTGTGCCGCTCGGATCTGCCGACCGGGCCATTTTGGGATGGCCGACACGGAGCGGGTCTTCATCAATACCGTCAAGTTGGAGACTCATGGTAACACTTCGCTGGCTCCACACAGATCAGATCCAGTTAGATTACATTAACTCATCGAACCAGCGAGAATCAGAACATAACCGCTCATATACCAAAGATACTAACCTACTACAGTTAAGAGAAACTCGCCGTAAGATTCTCGGTTTTTATTACACGCCACGATCGGAGAGGAAATGGAGGAAAAAAATATTTTTTAAAAATCTAAGTCAAGTTATTTCAGATACCTAAACACTTTCCAGGAGCAAGCGTATAATACCCAGCAATATGTGGCAGTTGTGTATATCTAAAACAATTTGCGATGACTTGTAAAAATGAACACTACTAACTGTATACGATAACACAGGGATGAAGGCTATAATGTGTCCTTAAATCGCCATTCCCCAGTAGTAGTCACGAGTACGTCTAGAAAGCCCGGAGATGGCAAAGAGTCGCATTATTAAACGCAATTTCAAATATTTCAAATTGCTTAAATTCAGCGGTTTTTTTAACTCTCAAAAGAGAAGCCCTACCTTATGATACAGACGACAAGAAGCGGCAAGCAGACCCCCAACTGACAACCCAAAGGAAGATACGACGCGTGGAAAATCTGCAGGCTTTCTTTCACTCAAAATTCGTGGGCGGGAGAAACGCCCAGGCTGAAGATGGACCAATGACAAGGATTCCTGCCCTTACCGACTGGCCAATTACCGTTTAACACCATCTACGGGCACGTCCTCCATTCATGGAGTATCGAAGACCTGTAATATGGTCCCTCTATGTCGTAGTATGACATTACGTCATCACCTGGGTACACTGTTTACATACACGCAGAAAAAAACTAATTCATTAAATGTACTTCGGGAATTAGCTCTTTTCAGTAAGAAAACGTATAGTTATTGAAGAAAGCATATATGGCATATAGGAGGTGAATTTGCAAGAATTAGGAAACCAGCCTACCACAATATCTTCGGCTGCCCTGAATTCCTATTAAACCCTCACCGATCTATAGTTAGGAAAACGTTTTGTTCAGGTTTTCTTTCCGGGTTAAAAAAAAAGAAAACCGCGAGTGTAAAGGCGTACTGGTATTTGTAAACGTGCGGTGAGGTATGAAGCTAGTTTTCGTCATCATCCTCGTTTTCTGTCGGACGCTCCCATCAGGGGTCACCACAGCGGATCAACCGTCTCCAGCTCCTCCTGTCCTCTGCATCCCACTCTGTCACACCAACCACCTGCATGTCCTCTGCCACCACATCTATAAACCTCTTCTTTGGCCTTCCTCTTTTCCTCTTGCCTGGCAGCTCCATCCTCAGCATACTTTTCCCAATATACCCGCTGGGGATGCACAAGCCAGTGTATTCTTTCGTACCAGCCTGGATAAACTGGGAGGGTTACATCAGGAAGGGCATCCAGTGTAAATTTTTTTGCCAAATCTAATATGCGGACAACAACACAGATTTCCACACCGGTTCGGTCAAGGCCCGGGTTAACAACAACCGCCACCTGTACTGTTAGCCAACAGGGTGCTGGTGGAAATTAGTTGAAGGAGAAGAAGACAGGGAAGGCGTGTCCAGAGGCAGGAGGAGAGGAGGAAGGTCAGGAGAGAGGAAGTGAGGGTAGGAACTTTGAATGTTGGCAGTACATATTGTATTCAGCCACATGGCTGCGTTTTCCATCCTTGCGTCCCCCTCCCCAGGAAATTACAGTACATGAAGTTGCATTCCACAGGTGTTATTTTAACTCTGCTTACATAACATACACGAAAAGGGCTGTAGGTTCCAATCACGAAGAAGCCTCAGGTTGATGCTTCACTCTCTCCCAACCAGTTCGCATAAAATCCAAGAGACCACTTGCTAATCTTAAAACTATTTTTTTTTTGTATGTCCAAAAGTTTTGAGATACTTCTATAGAAAATGTAAGAGAGATGAAGGTCAAAGGACTGTGTGGCTCCCTCCTTCACTAAGTTGTACCATCAAGTTGTAAATTGTATCTCAAAGTGTCGCCAGCTTATAATTTACTTTCTCCTGTTAATTACTAGAAATATACTCTTAGGACCCCATTACCAAGGTGACGAAGAATGTATTTATAACCAAAAAACTATCAAGCGTATCTAGGCTCCTGCAAGGGTCATTTCCCATTTTCGGTTTCATTGATTAAGCTTTTGCAACTTAAATTTTTGCCTGTGGCAGGGGTGGCCAACCTGTTTGACATGAAGAGCTACCATGGTGAGGTTCCCACCAGGGAGGAGCAACAAACTGTGAGGAAAAATCCATGAAAGGGTGGTGGGGCTGTGCCTTTAGCGAAAAGTATGCCACTCCTCTTTTATTTTTCCACTGAGATTGTGTGTGTTGTAATGTAGAAAAGGTGCTCTTGTGGGCCACACCCGGCCTATGGAATAGATACCAAATCTGGTATCAGTAATAAAGCCAAAATTTTAGTATTGCTCCAACCCACTCCTGTTGAGCAAAACTGCTCTAGTGTTCATGTTTGATGGGTGCCTTTTTTTCATAGAGGTGATCTGATTTAACAAAAAAAGCTCAATTTTTTTTTGTGTTGTCTGTCCAAATGATGGTCTTCCAGAAAGACATGCTTGCGAAAATGCAGTTGGGCAATCAGGCTTTCGTTGGTCTTTCTGGATCTTCTACCGTGGAGGACATTGTAATTCGGACAGCAACAGCTGGTGTGACTTGAAACTGTTCTACTCTGAGTCTGAAGATGAGCCTGGATCTGTTTTTGAAGCTTTCCTCAGTTCGTTCCCCATCCTTCCAATTTTTATCTTCAATCTTGGGTCGATTTTCCTCTTGCAGCCGCATCCGGGGATGTTGGCTATGGTACCATGGTCGGAAGACCACTTGGTAATATTAGCAATCACGATCGGTCACAATTGTCTTTTAGCCTTTGCTGCGCTGTTTACCTTTTTCGTAACATCAGATAGTTCTCAACATTTCCTTCTCTTCCATGGTTATTGTGACCCACAAAGTGTGTATCAGTTGTAAATGATGACTACCTCCTACTTTTGTATACATCACAACTGTGTACTGGTCGGCGCTGCACTGTCATCGTCTGTACCACTGTCTTGCCTTGCACTGTTTGCACACATCCACTTTGTGTAGTTTTTTTGTAGTCCTGTGCTCTGTGTAGCACCCTGGTCCTGGAGGAACGTTGTTTCGTTTCACTACGTGCTGTACTAACTGTATGTGGTTGAAATGATAAAAAAAAGCTACTTGACTAGCAGAGTGAATACGTTTCCTCCATATAAACAGGCTAGGTGATTATCGACACTTGAGATGCTTGAAGTATTGCTATATCTAATATCAATAATCTTGTCCAGGCCATTATAAAATGTAGAACAAGCAAACGTTAAGCTTTTTTTTTTTTTTTTTGTTTCATCCTACTACCAGTGCAAACAAAAGCCCACATGAATGTCAAAAGAATTTAATTCATATTTTTCACTGACTGGTGATTCAAAGAAAATGCTTTGGGTACCAGTACAAACATACACATCTCTACATGGAAACTCAATATCTTTTTTAAAGCATTAAAGAGATGGAAACGGAATGAAATCCTCCCCGAACAAAACATCCAGTGAAGAATGTCTGACCACAGCCTAAACCAATTCAAACTGAAGTTCACTGACCTAGTTTAAAATCAACAAATCTGCATGATCACACAGCCACCTCAGTTATGTTTTGAATAACTTCCATGGTCATGTACAGGAATGTTCAAGAGCCATTGTTCCCCATTTCTTCAACTTCTTCCACCAAGCCACATACCACTCATGGCCCCCCAGATTGACACTAAGCTTTTGTGATTCTTCCGACCGGTGGATTCAGTGTGTGTTTGCGCAGCCGGCGCTTTCACAAACCCTTTCCATGTCAGTACATTTTCACAAAACTCTTCTGCACACATTTGAATGGCTGTCATGCTCTATATGGTGCAGCCAGCAATACCTAACCCTCCCCTGGCAGTTCTTAACCTACGATACCCACCTCCTTCACGGCCATTATTTTAGAATTTCAGTACAAGCAGACCAAAATCAGGATGTTACATTTGGAACATCAGATGTTTATTTGACATTTAATAGAATATTAAATTCCACCTCCCCTCAGTAACACATCCATTTTAAAATTTTAAATTGTTGTTTAAATAATTATGAAAGCTATAGTGATAATACTCCAAGATATTCAGTTAGTAATATCCATGCAGGCCATTACATAATCATTGTTTATGTTAAAAAAAAAAAAAAATTTTCATTTTCCCCTTTGTCACAGCTTGCTGGAAAACAAAAATGAAGATGATTTGTAGGTGTATTAATTTTAAAAATTGCTAAAGCAGATCTCCACACATTATGCTGAATGGTTGGGTGACGGTGCTCGTCAGCAGTGCCACCTACCTGTGGCAGGGCCCTACTCCACGATTCCGGACAGCGCTCGCAATGCTAAGAGAAGGAAAAGGTGGTCCAGATAAAATAAACGAGCATCAAGCCAGCACAAGACCCAGGTCAAAGCCAGGGACCTTAGAGGTATTGGGATGGCAGCATTACCTGATCTCAAACGGTTAATCTCTTCCC
The DNA here is from genome assembly GCA_009936485.2 of Gymnarchus niloticus. Lineage (NCBI taxonomy): Eukaryota > Metazoa > Chordata > Actinopteri > Osteoglossiformes > Gymnarchidae > Gymnarchus > Gymnarchus niloticus. The sequence goes on along the minus strand of JAACJT020005312.1, from coordinate 39,946 downwards.
GATACTGGCTACAGTTCTCACAATCTGAAATAAGATTAACACCTGAATGACACTGCTGCAGTTACATCCAAAACTGCATAATTGGTTCAGTAATTCCAGTTCTGCGCAAGAACATGGATAATTGTCTGGCCGACGTTTCGTTTACTTTTCAAAACGTTTTTTTGTTTCAGCAAGGCTCACCTGCTTGCTTCACCCCCACATCTGCCGCAGCTGGGCACGTGGTCATTTCCACCGACGTCACTGCTGTGGAAAGGTTGCGGCTTTGTAGCTTACTTGCCTCTCACTTGAATGGGTGCAATAAAATTGTACACCCAACGCCAAGGAGAGTGCTTACATTTGGCCCTGCTCTCTGAAATAGGCTTGCCCGTCACGGATGACACGGGTTGGGCCACGTTTGATGCCATGCTCTTCATACCACAAACTGAACACAAGACAGAACATGCTCAAATTTTCTTTGCCACATTCATCGACGCTCATATGACATGACGGCAATGAATGCCCAACCTTCTGAAAAGAACACGGGCGTATCCCAAAGAGGTGGGAAACCGACACCCGACCATTTCAGAACCATTTTACACGCGTCCTTTATGGACAGACTTACAGCCGCGTTCTGCTGCGGCGATACGTTAGCATGCTAGCTTCACTCTGATCCGTTTCCCCCACCTGGTTTGATCAGCTTCGATTCCGGGCCTTTGGTTTGTGCAGCTGCTGCTGGTTTAGAAGGTTCCTTCAGCCTCGCGCTGCCAGTGTGAGACACATCTGTGTGTGACGAGAAGAGGGAGAAAACGGTTACTTGTGGGGTGTGACTGACACTATGTCCTCAAAGTCGAAACCAAGAAGGTAATAATTCACACTATATTAGCTTTGGGCTGTATTAGTTCATTTCCATGTGCGCGTGGTGTATATATATAGTTGAGATCATCAACTCAGACACTAGCCACACCAACAGCTATGCTCTGTCAGTGACATACACGCCTCAGTGACATACAATGAACACTCAAGAGTAGAAGCTAATCAGCTGCGCTACCAACATTAACCGCACCCACATGGTATGAGATAGAGATTTAGAGCCTTTAGATAAATTTGATATGACTGAGAGACAAGCTGTGTTCATAAACATCTGATAGAAAAATAAATGCATGGGCAAATTCTTAGGGTTATTGCTTCCAGAAGACCGTAATGTCATTGTGGCATAACTGCTAATCAGATCCTGGGTCACAGGAAGGCTGGAGCAGAGCCCAGGCAGCACAGGGTAGGAGTGGATGCCAGTCCAACAACAGGGCTAATAACATAACAAACCTTTCTTAGTGCATACTACATGATTTTAAGGCAGCTATGACACATTTGACTTCAGATTCCCCCCCCCCATCACTACATTCTTGCAACACTTCTGATTTCACCAAATAAAACGAGAGAGAGTTTAGTGTCAGTGAATGAAAAATATTAAGATAGAGGCGGGGGATTCTGGAATATTCTGTGGCCAGGTCCGTACTGGTATTAGGCTTGGCTTTGAGGTCTCTCGCCGATGTTGTGAGTCTTCTGAGGCCATGGGTGCCAACAGCCGTCCTCGCTTGAACCTTTGGCTTTTCATCACTTAAACGCACATCTGTGTCAGGAAGTATGAAGCATTAAAGGTGCCAGCTGCCAGTCTGCTGACATCAGCATCCCCATTCCCACTCAGCTGCACAATGGCCAAGTTCACCAACCAGGGCTGATAGCCAAAACATGGCCAAACTCAGGCATCAGTAGAGAAGCCTGATCTCTACACAGGTAAGCCAGAAATTAAGCAGGACAAACATCTAGGTAACCAGCTGGAGCTCACCAACCAATTAAACAAAAATTTAAGCACATGCAGTACATCATATTGGGGGGCTGGCAGCAACATGCAACATGACAGCATGCAAATGCAGCACACTTTAATAAATTGAGGCAAGAGTGTGAGAATTTAGCATTTGCTCGTGTAAATACACCATGGAAAAGCTGTGCTTTGAATGAACACACTGACATCGTAACGCAAGCAGCGGTTTCCGTACGTCTGCTTGCACTCCGTATGCTACCAGCTCTTTACACCAGCCTGCCAGAAGAGGTGCTCGATTAAAGCAGCTCATACCAACTCTCTTCCTCTTTGAAGCAGGCAGGGTGTCATTTAAACTTCCCCGAGTCGTCTTCTGGCCCAGAACAGGTGCCTGACTGCGCCGTCCTTTCGATTCTTGTAAAGGAAAATGGAACCAAAAACAAGGGAAAACAAATGAAAATCCAACATCCACCCTGCATCACAAAGCTATCCACTTCTTATCGTGAGAGAATTCATATTCTGCCTGCAGGAAGTTGCCCTGAGTTCTTAGACATTACCACAAGTGAGTGTCAGTGAACCTGCGATTTCACAGAAATATTTGCAAACCATAACCAAACCATCACACACCCAACCAAGGAGTACTACATTTTTTCCATATCTAGATGACATGCTCATTGCGGAAATTCTAAAATGCAGCCACATGAAAGAAAGTGAACAGTGTTGAGATGCAGATACCGCCTAACAATAACAGAAAATTAAATCACCAGGGAACCTGGTTCACATGGGGTTAAAGTTTAAACCAAAGGTTAGCTAAGCATGCTTAGCTATTGGCACTCAGTAAAAATAGATCCAAAAAGATCTGAACTGGATCCTGGATCCTTAAAGAGACAGACAAGAAAAAGGGAACAGATATGTTTACATACTTCACCACTGTAAAGAAGGATCACATGTTCATTAAAGATATAGCATCGATGCATCTTTAAATAGGCAGAGCTTAAACCGTGTCCCCAGTGGATTTCAGGGAGATCTACTTGGGGAAAAATGACGATGAGAGAGATCAGGGCGTCTACAGCTTTACTTGAAAACAAAAAAAAGGATACATTAGCTTTTCTGTCAAGGCTGCTGGAGAACAAATGTGTCATTTTTGGTGGGACAGGCCTGCAGACTATCCCTGGTTACAGTAGACATCTGTTTTGCTTTCATGTTGTATGTTAATTCCAGGCCAGAAATGCAGCATTATGCTGAGAGCAGAGCAAAGCAATTACTGAGCATGAAGAAAAAAAAAAACAAGGATTTAGCAACTCTATTCTCATTTGACTGATTTAATTATGAAACATGCAGCAAGTATGCCAAGCCCACAAATTAGTTGACTCATCACAGGGCAAAAAAAATAAAATAAAAAATAATATCTCATACTTATTACATGCAGCTTTATTAAAGCTCACTTGCAGAAAGGTTACTCTACCTTCACTCCAAGGGTGCTTTCACACTAGCACTTTAGGTGAACACTTGGGTCCATTTGCCACAAGTTTGGCCCTAAACACTGTTCTTTTGATAAGTGCGAGCACCGTCTTCTGACCTTGAGTGCACACTAAAGAACCACACTCAAGCACACCTGTAAACGGCGTTCCTACATACGATTAGTGTGGACTCCAGTACAGTACGCTGTCCATGGGTCCACCCTGGAAGCGGACCATGACTGATTGACTTTGGGGGAAAAAAAAAAAAAATGTACAGAGGTTCCAGGTAACATGTAGTATGAACGCAGACCAGAGAGAGTGAGGGGACCAGTCGAACTTGGGTTTGGTCCTAGGGAACCATACCAAGCACAAAAGTACCCATGATGTCTTACGGAGAATCAGGAGACACACTCAATACAGACACATTGTCCAGGGTTAGGCTGCAGTTCAATTCCTGAACAAAACGAGCCAAACCTGCAGACTCGGAAAGATGCTCCACGGCATCCATTCGGCCCTGGGTACGAAGGCCCAGCCTCAATGTGGAGGAAGCAGGGGCTGGAATGGAAGAGGCTCTCGGCTTTGGAAGACTGGAGGCCAAGGGCTTGGCTCCTACAAAAGATGGCAGAGATCACAAACGCGCCATCTGCTGGCTCAGCAATGCTCTGATTAGCCATACTCACCAGCAGTTGCCCCCTTCGCGTTACCCGTTTCCACAAGTGAGGGTGTCTTGAAAAGAGAAACCATTTTACCATGGATCATTTACAATGAGCTGATGGCAAACCAGATACACCACAGCCCAGCTGAGGTTGGTTAGAAACCCCAGCTCTTAAGGACACGGTTGGATTAGCTTACTTTCATTCCACAGTCCATCTAATCATTTTGGCCTCCCAAAAGACACTTTGGCCTGAAGGATTTGATAAGATTGTTCATAACTTCTGCAGTGTATACTAAGGAATTTACAAAACTGAGGCACATAGAGTTAAGGCACTGAATGGTCTTTGACAGTAATTTGTTGATAAATAAGGTTAGGCTAAATCAGACATTTCAATCAGGTTATAGAGAGTGCATTTAATAACTAGGTACCAACTTCGTGGGGGGGGGGGGGGGGGTGTTCAGGGTCCGACAAACTTGCTGTAACTGAATTTAAAAAAACTGTAGAAATGGTCCTGGTGGTTAAAAAAACAACCCAGCATGGATAATGAACCATGAACCAAAAAAGGTAGGGCAAACAGCCCATGGAGCAGTGGCACATGTCAATGCAAAACCTCTTGGTGTACCTGCTTGCTTGCTTTCAGCTGCGTGGGCAGCACTCTTTGAGTCTTCTCTACAGCCCTACCAGGGACACCAGCACGCAAGGCCGGCAAGGAGAGGCGGTGCCCGGGAGCGGGCCGAGCCGGAGGCAGGAGCGTTTTGGGGTTAGCAAGTTCAGACGATGGTGGCAGGAGGGAACACCTCCGCAAGGAGACACTGGGGCGACAAGAACTGAGGTTCTTCATTGCTGTAGGAGCGGGAATACTTTTGATCGGAACCTTAACATCCACTTCTGTGAGATCACCATCACAGGATGAAGAAACACCCCGACTGGGAACATGGGCTAAATCCTCTTGTAAAGATGTGCCATCGGCCACCACCAGCTGCTTGCACATGTCCAAAGCCACAGACTCGATTTCTTTAGTCAAATCTGAAACCTTAGATGCTGGCATAGGGGTGGAGGTGACCAGGAGGTGATCCTTAATGTCCAAGGTGTTGTTCAGGCTCAGGATTGTGGCTGCTGTGCTCCCCAGTCTGCTATTATACTGGCTTCCACCAAGGATCTCTTCCTCAAGTGAACCCGCATTTATCTTTTCCGTATCCCCTCCGGCACTGCGATCCACCCTCACAAGGTCTGCCTCCACACCTGGCTGCAGGTCATATGTATCATCGCATTTACCAGTAGACATCTTCGTAATGGCCTGCGTGTCAGAGTCACGCGCGCTCCACTCTTTGGAGATGATCACGTTTCGGCCCATGTCTTGAAAGACATGGTGAAGAACATAGGTTCCGTTGGGATTTGCCTCAGAGGAGATATCCTCCTTAGAATCAGCATTAGCATCCAAACCACTCGTGGACTCCACAGTCAAATTCTGTACTTGACCCCCAAGAACATGCTGAGCCTCGTGATCACACAGATCACAGATCTTCTCCGGCAATGATCTCGAGTCTTCACATTTATGAATCGACTGGGTCTTTTGCACAACTGACAAGCTTTCCTTTGGACTGAAAGTGAGGTTCAATCCTACGCACTCCTGAATCTTCTCAGTAAAACTGGAGGGGGGAAAAGTGGAGATCTCCTTACCATCCAGGTTCAAAGGTAGCAAGCTAACCTCAGACTTGGAGACTTCCACATCCAAAGACATAAGAGAGCACTGCAGAGTAGAGTTCAGATAGCTCCACAGAGGAAGGGACTCCTTCTTAATGTCAGGAATGTCGAGCATAACCGTATGGCCTTCACCACAATCACCTCCTCCCAAAATCCCCTGGTATGGTATCTTGCGAATATTGTCAATTACAACCGCACACTCCTTGGCAAAGAATGAATGATAAAGTGAGGCTACCCTTACATCATCTCCATCTCCCACAACTTCATCTTTTAAGGGAGACACCTCAAAGATCGGCGTAAGGCATTTATGATGCTTGGCACCAAGGCGCTGCTGTCTTAGGGAAGAGCATGCAGAACCTAGCCTTGAAATAACAGCTTCACCACCTTGCTGGCAGCCAAATCCATGCTGGCGATTCGGCTCCTCCAGGCCCTCAAGGAGAGGCGGGAAAAAGGGCCCATTTGGTTTTAACCAGGACTCATTTAAAGTACCAGAAGCCGGCTGACTGGAGCAGTGGGCTGCCTCCTTATCTACCTCCCCCAAGAACAGTTTATGGGGGTCCTTTACCGACGAAGCCAAGCTCACGTCACGTCCACTCTCGGCTACTGATAAATCCAGCTGAGAAACAATTCCGTGGCCATCCCCATCCAAACTGCTGGGTGCTAGGCCTCCTGGCATTGTGCTCAGACCAGTTGCTTCCATGTGACGGATGGCTGAGAGTTGCTGGGGTGGAGAAGCTCCTTCCGCCTGCGTCACACATTCCTGGCTGCACTTTGTAGCTCCTTTAGTCGAGGCAAAGTTGACCGCTGAAGTCTGTAGGTTTTTAGTGTCTTTTAGGGGCCGCCGAGCCAACTGGGATGGGGGGACCATCTTAAGCGCTCGAGGGGACTGCAACATCGAGACAGGAAGTGATCGTCTCTGGCTCTGGAAGTAATCAGGTCCAGGATCCTGCAGATTCTCCTTTTCTTTTGTCTGGGGTGGAGGGGGGGCAGGGCAATTGTAATTTCAGATGACATGTTTCAAAACCCCAAACTTTTCCTCAAACCCCTTTAATCAGTGCAACATAAAACAAACATTTTAGTCAGAACAAAACAAGAGAGAATGCCAAATCAAAATCTTAGTCTTAAATTTTCTTGTAAATACAAGAAAAAATGTTAAGCTAATGTAGTGACACACTCTTCTAGGCAAGAGGCTACAAGAACAGAAGTAGATTGGGCAGTAGGTGACAACAGTTAGAGATATGAAAATGGACTCAAAGGTTTATGTTGGGGGGCAGCTTTGAGCAGGGTACCTAGCCTGAATGTTCATGTTCCATGCTCTTCAGGTATCTAATGTCCAAACACTCTTCATTTGTTATACAAAAAGCCTCTGTATGTTCAAATTAGCTATGGAAAACAGCAGGCTATTAACGTGTGGGTTGCTGGACAATGCCAGTTTTGGATGACCCTGAATATTCGAGTACAGACTTATCACATACAGACACAAAATGTATTTTTGTTTCTGTACTGGCTGGAAGTCACGTTTAATGATTAGCAGTACCGCACGCTGTGGCCAGGTAGTATAGCCTAAAAAGCAAATCTATAAATGTTCAAATTTGCAGCTTGGATCCAGCCGTGTCCACCAAGCGAAGCCGCTTTCGGCAAGTGAGATGAGCACGTAAACGAGCCGTTCCAGGCCAGGAGGAACCCAGGCAGCAATTAGGGGGGGTCACCCATCACCGGGTATGGCCGACCATCCCCTGGCTGCCGGCTACCCTGGGAGCGGAGCAGCCACGGATCCCCGCGGCAGTTTCGATGTTTTTACTCCGTTTCAGAGTGCAGCTTTACGCACAGGACTCCTTACATTTACTTCATGTAGCGTAAGATGCCAAATGAACGTTAAAACGTTACTTTAAAAAACATCCAATAAAGGCAAATTGTTCAAAGTCTGTCGGAAAATGGCAGCACCCTGAATAGAGATCAGCTTAGCAGACTTTCTAAGGCCTGCTTAGAAATTAGTTGCTTAAATCTGGCGGTGTAAATAGGGAACGGTTGCGGGTTTGCCCTGGTACTTCATACAGTAGAGGCTGATATACAGGCTGGTATGTGATGGACTTCAGGTAGGCAGCTGCATCAAGATCTCAAGTATTAGTTAACGAAACTGTTAACTTAAAGCACGAAATAGCTAAATTACTCACATAGAGTTTACATGTAAATAACATTATTGAAAAGATCAATATATTAAGTGCAACGTTTGAAACGGATACGTATAACTTACCGCACATGTGATGCTTCCAACGCACTTATCGGTCATTTTAGTAAAGACAAAAAAAATAATAATAATAATACTAAAGACCAGTAATATATACTAAATATAAATAAATATAAATTTTATATATATATATTAACCTAACGGCTGCTTAAAGTACAATTTACTGTACTAGATTACAGAAATCACAAGTCGAAGCAAACGTTTTTGAAGCTAGCGTCGGTGCTCCTCATTGGACGGAGCGGTAACTCGCCTTAGCCAATCAGTAAAGAGCCGTTGGTCACAGCGAATGGAACGAGGAGATACAAAGGCGAAGCAACCAATAAGGACGTTTCTTATTTAAGCGATGGTACCGAAAGAGGATTCAATTTTCGAAAATCACAACAAGTAACAGTCAAATTCCGAGAATAGCTGTGTGGTTATCACAAGAACAAGACCATTAGACCACTTATTAGCCTTTATACTGGCAACAACTTTTAACCATGCGTCAGTAATTGGTCCATCCGTGCCGGGACGGAATGCCATGGCCTGTCAATCTGTTACGTTTACAATATTTAGGTGTACGCGGCTATCTGCTGAGAAAAACTGCAGCATTTAAAGAAAATCATATCACAACTTTTGATTATACCAACAATCTGTTTCGCTATGATGTTGCATGGCGTCAGTCACTCTGTAGCAAATTACGTTTAGATAAAAGCAAGATATTTTCGGAAATATTAAATACAGGGGTAATTTAGTTTATAAACTCTTGTTAAAAACGTTAGTTTTATGGGAAGCATCTTCAGTTTGAGATGCAAAGCAATGTATCAGAAGACGTAAAAATCATGTTAATATAAAAATCATTTATTGTATTTTCATGAATTAGTATGTGTTTCAATAAATGAACATCAAACGTTAACAGTCTTATGGGAATACATCAAGGTGACCTATTAAAAGAACATCAACCACTTCAACCTTCAGATGAATGACACAATAACTTTTGAGAGACTGAAGACCATTCTTTTGGCACAAACGTCAGTAAATTTATTGGTGTGTACGGCGACTAAGGCAAACCTTAAGACAAATTAAAAGATTCATTTTTTTACACTTAATACAAGATATATTGGAAAACATTCAAAGAAAAAAAATGCAGAATATATCAAAGACCAACATGATAAATGCCAAAAGCATTTTTTTGTAATAGACAGAAAAAAAACAGCTCTTTGTTCACAGTGGTTCAATTACTGTATATGGACATGGTAACCTGTGATTCATTGTAGGCAGCTGATCTGTGAAGCCCTCAAAATCCACATATAACCCAATGGCAGTTGCATATACAAAAGTAATAAACATATAGTAAAAGCAGGTTTAGGTTGAGCATTTAAGCTTCCGTCCCTTGAAAGTAAGTTTAAAGCTGACAAAACAGCACAGGATGACAGCCTGTTTTAACTGGTGCTTTCACCATCTCTGACCTATGGCAGTGCTACATCAAAGATCTAACACAATACTGTAGCAATCGTTCACCAAGGTGAACATGAAATGTGGAGGGAGTCTACTTAATGGCAGCTTCTTCATTTCTTCTTGCAGAGCATTAACAAGGAGAACAAGCTGATGGATTTTGGGGAACCATGGCAAAGAAACTGACCATAACAGCTAAGCAGGTCCTATAATGGACCAATATTTATTTTTCAATCAAATGTGGTTAAGAGACAATGATGGGTTTGAAATCAAACTTGATTACATCAAGACAGACTTTATTCCTCAGCAGCCTGGCAGAACATAATTAAGACAACATAAAAGTCACAAATTTTTGTTGGGCTGTGGTTTTGAACAAATACTGCAACTGGGCAAATCAATCTTTCAAAGATGACGTGAAGTTTGGTGATTCTGGATCAATTCAGTAAACACGTGAGGTGACGGCTGAATCTGAACAGTGATTTTAGGGGGGAATAAAAAAGACGAGGGGGAAAAAAAAAAAATCAGACTTAGAGACAAGAGAAGGTAAGGTCGGGGGGGAGGGGGCACTAACCGGTGGATAAGAAGGTAACATGTTAGGTGGGAAGTGTAAGACAGGAAATAAGTAGCTACAAAAGTATCTTGTTTTTTTAAAAAAAGAAAAAGCTGATTTTTTTCCCCCCTCTTTTCAGCATTATTCCAACTTCCCAAACATCAGCTGGAGTCCCGGCAACCTGGCTTCCCGTGACGCATCTGTTGAAATGGCATCATCTTCCCCGTAAATATGTGGATGTGTAACTGTATAGATGTACACATTATGTACAAGAGGGTCAACAGAGCCTGGAACAGGTAGGGGGGTCACCTGTGGGAATGCAGTAGAACAGCGTTGGTTTTATCGTGCCAGGACGATAAAACCCACGGCTGGGGTCTGGGCTGAGCACACCGCCTCTCTGCATCACAGGGGCTGAATTTAAGACAAAAATTAAATCACGTGTCAATTTACTCTCACTTCACTTGCATTATGCCACTGGCCTGTCCTTCCTGACTGCCTGCCAATCGAAAGAAGGCTGAAGGTATTCATTATTGATTACAATGAAACGTAAAGTAACATTAACGAGTTTCTGTTGAACTTGTTTCCCCCACATTAAAGCTGTAAACAGTTCTAAAGTGGAACGTGACATAAAGACAGAATCTCAGTCAGCGTTTATGTTGTGTAGGGTGTATATTCATTACACTGCACAATATCCAAGTGGGCCAAAGTTAAATTACATATTTAATAATGCTTATACACACAGACACTTCTTACAGGCCTTCTCCATGGCAAAATCTTCACCAGTGAAAGTTTAAGTTTCATCATTGCTGTCAGCATTATACATTTGAACCAAAACAATGTGACTCCTATGATCTAATTCTTAGGTGGTCTGCAAGACATACAAAATGGTAGCATTTGAGTTCCAGCGAGAGAGAAAAAAAAAAAAATTAAGAGCACCACAGACACCACAAATTCGGCAGCACGTCATTTTCATCGGTGATAGTACGGCCGGTTGAAATGTAGCATAGGTCCATGTCAGAGATGACAGCTGCACGTCCAGAGAACACAGCGGACATAAATCAACAGCAGCAGTGCATAAACGAGCAGTGTCGCATTTCTCTGCAAATAACCGACACAGAACTGTGGCGACATGGCAAGGCATGCGGCCATTTCAAACAACCAGTACAATACCGGTAGAGAAGAATGAGTGAGGGAGACAACAGGCAGTGCAGAACCTTATACAAAAGAAGATTTTTGTATATGATTTCATGATCCATTTAAACTACACTAGAATGCTAAGGTCAGAACATGTGCGCAAGCAGAAGACAACTGCCAACGCTTTCGAAGAGTTAGTTAGATTTAAAAAAAAAAAAAACCAAAAAAAAACCAAACATAATGCAGCTTACTCCATACATACCTAAGGGGGGAGGGGGGGGAGAGAGACACCAAAAGAGGAATGCCTTCTGCCATTTGGATACCAATTAGTCTCTTCAGTCTTCTTCCAGGCTAAGATCTTTTTACATTTTATTTACAAAAACGACATCTTGAGCACAAACATACACAGGAAGAAAATCCTGTTATATATAAATGTACATGTACGTTTGCGCGTGCGTACATAGACAAAGCAGCACGCACACATTAGTGGAAGGACTGGTAGAATTTGACTTTTCCACTGGGGGGGGGGTGAACGGCCAGACCTCCATGTGCCTGTGTGTGACGGAGCGCAGTGTAAAATGAATGCTATTCTGCATCAGGTGCTGGTAGGATGGAATAGAAAGAAAGCAGCAAAAAGCGGCCCCCAGCCCACGAACCCACGGCCCCATGCCCTCCTCCCCTACTGGCGTACTTTTCCAGGGATGTAGTTCCGGTCGATGCTCTCCTCTTGGAGGAACATGTGGAGGCAGCGCTCATTCTGGGCCAGGGGGTGTCCGGCAATCCTAGGGAATGCAGAGCGGACGCAGAGGAGTTATTCACCGCTAGGTGCAAGAACACCGTAGATCAACAATGTTCACCCATTACAGCGACCCAAGCAGGAGGTACCTATAGTCCTGTAGCGTCTGCATACCTGTTGATGAACTGCTCCAGGCCCACCCGCCGCTCCTCGATGAAGGACTCTTCAAAAATACCTTCGTCCCCCCTGAACGGAAGCTGCCTCTTTAGGGCTTTCCCAGGCAGAGGAGGCACTACAATCTGCAGGGAGGCAGGAATGTAATCAAAGGAGGACATCTAAGCTATGTCCACACCACTACATTTTTGCTTAAAAATAGAGACATCAGTCTCCGTTTTCACCATTCACCCACACTACCCTACCGTTTCTAATCCACAAAAATTAATACTTTAGAAACTGCTCTCCTGAACCATACATCTGTGTATATAGGTGAAATAGGAGAATTTAGAATACGTAGACTCTAATTGCGCTCTGATTGGTTCATGCTTATCAAGTGGCCCTTCTCTGTTTGGATCCTGCTCATTACAACATCTTGTTCCACGATTGGTCACCCTTCACAGAAGACGACCATATTTGAAAATGGAGGAAACAGAGGACTCGCCTTCCATGGCGTTTCACTGTGCTGCTTACCTGTATGGATATAAATTTTGTTGTGTATAATTTGAATGCTACATACATGTGCAAAAGGCAAATAATGTACCAATCACTACAGCTTTCTGTTGATGAGCACATATCCAGCGTAGGCAAGCACGTGTTTTCAGACAATGTGAAAATGCTAGTGTGGACAGAAATCAGTTTCCTTTAAAAACACTATTTTTAAACAAAACATAGTGCGGATGCAGCCTTAAACAACTTTTAATGGATAAAGCCATGGAATGATCCCGATTACCTTACTGTCTCGCTCAAGCTCATTCTTCAGCCACTCAAAGTCGCTGTATCTTCTGCGAACACAAGACTCCTTGAGTTTAAAGATGGGAAGGTTTGTCTGGAAAAAGAAAAGAAAGAACGAGCTCAAAGACTGCCCATGGAACCATACACTATTATAGGGTCCAGTAGAATGTTTAGGATTAGCCATTCCATTGCCCTAGAGTAAAGCTTACAAAAATGAAGTTTTACTGTGAATTTAGATTTTGTTGCACAGCATCACTTTTGATACTTCTGATTTGTCGATGGTGGTTGTTTCTGGCTAATCTGCTAACAGGCAGCAGTTCAGATTGACTGAGGAGTCATACAAACTGTTTTAAAAGAACAGTACTCGATCTGATCCCAAACAATTATCATTCCAATTGGCACTCAAAATAAACATGAAATAACTTTTGACAAACCAAAAAAAAAAAAAAAAAGTTGGTTTGGACTATGTAGCTAGCTAGGTAAATTACACAGCCTCATACTGTACATGTCAACCTAGCCCCTCTCGAAACAGCGAGATCATAATAGCTGGAGGTATAAGAAATAAACTGAGATCTCACAGGTACACCCAGAAATTTGTGCAGGCTGTGCCACCGGGGGATGGGAGATTTTCCTGAGATCTCATGAGAGTTTGTGACTCAGGGCTGTGAGGTGCCAGAAGCATCTACAAACCCCTCACACGCTGCTTGCTGCCTACCACATCGCTGATGTAATTAAATGAATTTAATGTTATCTAAAGTCACTAATACACCTGACCTGGCATCTCCAGTCTCAGACTCTCATCCACGCCTTGGTTTTTTTTTTTTTAAATCTCCCTGGACATAAACTAGGACAAATCACAGAGGTGAGGATAACCTGAAATTCATTTTTTCATCCATTTTCAAACAGATGGGACAAATCTTTGATTCAATATTATTGTTTATCAATGTTTTCTGGGGTCGTGAAAACAGCATTTCGTATTGGTTCTGGCTGAGTCGTGTCACTGCTCATTTGCATAAAGCAGACCTCTCTCCAACTTCATCGCACCAACAACGGTCGCTGCACTGCTCACTGCTCGCCTCTATTGAAAATTAATGACTTCCTGCTACTCTTTCGGTTTCGTAGCCAGTGGTGTGAACACGGCATTAGTCTTAAATGTAACTGAAGCTGTTAAAGAAGGTCAAATTTGTATAATGGATTATTAGCAACAGTTCTCCGGTATCCATGCTGAAACTGTAACCTAAGGTGCACCGAGAGAGGAAAACATCTGCCAGTTGGGTATCAAATTCTGAGGAGATTCATTTAGGATTCGTGAATAGAAATCGGAATGACTTAGAATTTTCCCCATGAAAGAATCAAGGATATAGATTCCTGATACTGAAGGTTGAATCGGAGTGACTTCTAGGAACCAAACTCGAAAAACAGGTTATTGTTGCAGGTGTCTTTCAGGAAGAATCACATCAAATTGCCATTCACAGGGTTTACTGTTACACTAAGACAAGATCAAAGATTACAAAACAAAAAAAAGTGAATCAATGGCTGTTATCCTATTAGGAAGAACTGACACATTACCTTGCAACCATTGTTGCTGCTTAACATGTCACCTTAAGTGCTGTGAACCTTTAATGAGCCTAATTATTTTGGCACATATGTATACTACTGAATAACGACTAGAATGAGGCACTCTTGCTTCATAGCTGAATCAATATTGTTATACAAGACAAAAGGACACCACACCTAGTGACACCCCAAGGAATGTCCTCCAGCTGACAGGCTACCCCCTAGTGACACCACAGAGAACACCTTTCGGCCAATCATTGTGACACACCAGCCGGCCATAGTGACACCCCAGTGAACAGCCTCTGGCTGGCAGGTGAGTCCCAGGCCAGGATGGCGTGGCACCCTATCCCTCCCAGCATAAGCAGCAACAGAAAATGTGTGCGTGATTCACTCTAAATTAGATTAGCATTAAAAATACTGTGAGGAACTAGAGATACTGATGGTTAAAAATGAAGACTGAAAATAGAATTTCATACATGCATTACTAAATGGAAACACCTGCCATGTGAATATTTTAAAAACAAGTATTGTAATGCCTATACTCCTAATCATTCACTTGGATGGCAAAATTCAAATCAAGTGGATTTAAAGTAATATAATCCATACATGACAGCACAGTGATATGAAATTTTGTTCCCCAGGGCCATGGCGTAACGCAGAACAAGACAAGGGCTATATGTACATATAAGGGGGGGCTATGACACATATTCGGGATACAAAACTAAGTATGGTATGAACAATAGTGCAAAAAACAGAACAGTGCAAAACGTTTGTGAAAGTTTCTTGTAGACAGAACATTAGACACATTTCCTGGGTAGACGCTGCAGGTGAATGCACTGCCACCATCTTAATGTAACCAAACCAAAAAAAAAAAATAAAAAATTCAGGTCTCCTACTTAACACACACATAAATAAAGCTACTGTTGCCCTTAAATTCTTCTGTTACAGGGCCCCTAGACTACGGAACAGTCTTCCAGCTTATGTACAGGAGACTGAGTCAGTCTCAGTTTTTAAATCACCATGAAGACCTACTGAAGATTACTCTAGCTTACCCACACCTTATTACACAACGCATTCTAATTATGGCTGGTAGTGTTGCTGTTCATGTCCATGTGGTCCTCTGTATTTGCCAGCAAGGCATAAACATCCATTCTGACCTTCTATGCTCTCCTTTCCACCCTATATGTCCAGATGGTAGCCAGTGTGGGCACCATCAGACTTGGCAGCGGTATCAGTCCCAAGGATCCAAGTGCGACATCATTGATGTGGTCTGAAAACAAGATCTTACGAGGATCTGAATGATGAACTGCCTTCGCAGATGATGGAACTCATCATGATTTACTATTTAAATAGGAAAAGGTCTTGTATCTTTCCTGCTCCGTATGCCTGTAGCATGCCCTACGAGGTTTGTTCTCCCCCTTACTGAGGAGTTTTTGGTTCCTCTCCTCCGTTTTCTTCTGGCCTTTTCCTTTTACACCAATGTTCATTGTAATTACCACACAATCCTGTTAGTTGCCTTGGGGTGATCATGTTGCAAAAGGCACTATAAAAATAAACTAATTTGACAGTATTATTGAGAGTGATCTAGTCACTATATAGCACCAATCGCTATTAAACACTCCACACATTGAGTCTCATTCTAGATACATTTCAATGTAGTCTTTTTAAACTTCCTCATATCACAATACTGCCATAGAGGAAACGCCTTCCCTCTTAGTGAAGAACAGAAAGGAAGGACCTCAGGCTCTATCTAAAGCACCCCACCAGGTCCCTGGGTGTCGTCTCAGCTTCGCCCCTCTCCTTGATAAGTCCAATTCACATCTGTTCAGCTCTCACACAGTTTCAGGCAGTTTTTGTGCAAACTCATCTTCAGCCCAGCAGTGTTGCAAAAGAACACTGGCTCAGCCCCCTAATGCTCTGTATCCATGATTCATTTTTCTTTCTGTACACCATCAATTGATTTGTTTGGTTTGATCAGAACAGAGTATGACACGCATCACGTGCCCAGTACTTTTAATGCATGCCACAAGTCTATCAAAAGGCTGTGCCAAGTCCATTTCCCTTGTCACAGCTATACTGAACATTTCAATCGCTCATCTTACGTCTCCAGAGGTGTCTGGTAACAAATTACAAGATTTTCTGCAAAAAACAAAGTGCTGAGACACTGCAACAACACAGCTACTCAGGAAGTACACTATTTTACCCATTCTAATTTTATTATAGGAGACTATTAAATTCACCTGTTTAACCAGGCGGCCATACAAGAGGAACACAAACTCTTTTCACCTACTTTTTTCTCAAACAGAAAGTGAGAAAAACAGGAATCATTCTTATACAAAGAGAGAAAAATGCAACGATTGAGACAACAGAGGTGAACAAACACCAGTCACTTACTGAAAGCATAAGGGAAGGTCACTAAATTTAAAATTTTCACTTTCTTTGATACACAAGTGAGATAAGTGTCTTGCTTTAGATGTGAAAAATTGTGGCTTTGTTCTCCAATTATGTCCATGTCAAAAGGGGGTGGTTTGTGCATAATAATGGTTTGATTGAAGCTGAATTATCACACCTTTTTCACAAACCTACACTGGCACTCTGGCTGAACTTAGCACCTGTGTGTTTATTGAGACGCAGTCTCCCATCTCAGTTTGTCTGCCCACACCCTGTTACACCGATAGCAGAACAAGACTTCTTCCTCACGCTGGGTTGGGGGGGCACAAAATCTTCACAACTGCTGAGTCAGGACTATCAACTTCATAATAAGGGAAGTAAGCCAGATTCATTCATGTTCCTGAGGACTGCTGCTGCTAATGCGGCTGCATTTTAATGTATTTCTTTCCCAATGTTTATTAGTTCTAAGTTTCTTAAGGAAAAAAGTACAAAATTCTCGAAATTATTATACAAAAATCTAGCAAAATTCTCTAGCCATTTTTACAAATGTTAGGCATGGAATGAATGCTGACACATGTTTTTCTTTCCATTGGTTCTAGAGAGGAAATCACTTCTGACATCACGTCCTGTGTGGTCAGCATTCATCTCAGTTATCTACCGTAATTATGACTTCATTATATACTGCAGTCGAAGCTTTCCCATATGTTGACTAAATTTTCAGATGAATGATAACAGCAAGTACGAGATGTGGGGGGTAAACAAAAAATATGCATTGCCATATTATACAAAAAGGCAGCTAGACCAAGCCATAAAATGACTACTGATAATGTTGCTGATCATACGAATACGTGGTCATCTTAAACAGGGACTTAAAATTCGGGATAAATTAACCACGTTTCAAACAACGTGACGTTATTAACTAGTTATTAGTAAAAATAATAACGTCACGTGGATCGTGTATTTCGTGGAGGAAAGGTTGGGACATTTCCGAGAGAGAACATACCACAGGGCAGGATTGCGGAAAGCCACTCGGCTCAGCTCGGCTGGGGGCCACGGCTTTGACAGATCGCTAGGCCGTGTGTGTTAACACCGTTTCTGCCTGTTCAGGCCCGCTGATATCATCCACCCCGTCCTGCTCATTCATCCCCATTTCATACCACCCTCTGCTGACCTGTTACTCGCACTTTTAATTTCTGCCGTCCGAAGCCGTCATGTGTCATACCTATGCAGACAAGCCACGAATCAGCTCACTAGCGTCCGAAAGGGTAAAAAGAGTCCCGGGAAAACCACTCCCAACATGTTCTCTAGCGTTTCCAAGCTTCTCCAAGACGAGGCCCAACGGGGCGCCGGTCTCGATTTCGGCCCGTAGCGGCACAGGGGACAGACTAGCGGCGCACGCACACTCACCCGCATCCGCACTTCATAGGTAGTGAAACGGTTCCGCCCTACTCCAATTGTTTGCGGATCGTACACGTCAATTTCGAGAAAGTTGCTTGGCGGGCCATAGGCGTCTGTGAGGTCCTGGGGTTTCGAGTTAAGCCGGCGAGTGTCGGCGACAGTGGACTCGGACATTTTCCTCTTCGAGAAACGTTTTTGGGTTCCAGGCAGGAAGGAGCCAACTAACTGGCAAAACCGAGTATGTCCATAGTGCAGCAGCAGCAGCCAATAGGAAAGAAGGAACTGCAACTCGTTTTGTGCATGACCAATAGCTGGATGCCATGGGCGTGACGGACAACGGATTTAAAGGGCGGTTGACCTATCGTGTAGTATACGGTATTGCGTTTCCAGGTAGGCAAATAATGTAGTGGAAAATGGTAGATGCAGGACAACTGCTATTTAAATCTAGTGTTGTGGTTATATGTGCTGTGGTAATTCGGTGACTATTTGAAACTCAACACTGTCAGACAAAAACAAATAAAGGACTGCACCCTTCCTGTCTTATGACATTAAATCCAGAACAGGGTAACCCAGATATTTTTGTTTGTGCTGAATCACAAGATTCTCTCCTGTTAAACTCCTATGCCATTATGAAATCCAGGCTGATTAAAGGATCTCTCTTGAGCATTTTAATCATAGGGAAATTGGATCTCTGGGGTTTTCAATCATAGTTCCTTGTCCTCCACTTGCTTTTCACAAGTTCTTGAGTGTCAACAGAAAATATCAAAAGTCTGGACCTACTCTTTGCAAACAAAGAAAGCATACACTTCTTCTGCTCTGCCTCCTCTGGGTGGTTCTGACCACAGCCTAGTTTTCCTCATCCTCGCGTACAAACCCATCGTTCTCCACCTGCCTGTCACCACCAGCTGGTGAGGATCTGGACTAAACAGCATGGGGAGACTGATGGATGGACTAGAGGAGACAGACTAGGAGTCGCATGCTAATGGCTTCAAGGGACATAGCCACTGCGTTATGGACTACATCACCTCTGCTGCAGATAACAGACTTCATACAGTAACAGTGCACTGTTTTGCTAATAGCAAACCATGGCTCAATAAAGAGAGTAGAAGGACTTGCTGAACACAATGAAGAGGGCACTTCGGTCATGAAGTGGATAAGAGCAGAACGCTAAGGAGATGTGGGATCAGGTGAAGAGGATCACAGGATACTCCCTGTCCAGCACATCCAGTATGCACCCTGGTACACCCAGCTCCCTTACCTCTGATGCTCCTCTTCTCCTTCCCCCTTCCCTCATGGTCTCATCCGCTACTGTCTCCCTCAAGCCCCGTGAGGCCTCCACCCTCAAATTGTACATAATAGACAGTGGACTGCAAGCTCCCCGGCTCCACCTCCCTGGATTGTCCATCTCTACTGACAAAGTGAGAAGAAAGACAAGGAAGCTTGACTCAGGCAAGACTGCCAGGAATGATGGGATAAGCCCTAGCAGACTTGAGTCCTCCACCAATCAGCTATGTGGAATCCTTCTGTACATCTGCACCCTCTCCTGAATGCCCCCATACTGTGGATGACAACCTGTGTGGTCCTTGTGCTTAAGAAGTAACAAGTCAAATTACATAGCAGTAGCTCTCACTTTACACAATATGAAACAACTCCATCTCCTAGTGAGTGACTACCTGGACTCCATGCAGTTTAAATACTGGGCTCACAAGAAAGTAGAAAAAGCCATCATCTGCACGCTCTAAAGAATTTACTCCCACTCATAAAGGTCTGAGAGCACTATGAGGATCACTTTCATTTCAGCAGAGCCTTGAGCACTATGTGACCTATAGGGAGGTAAGCTCCAGAACATGC
This sequence comes from Gymnarchus niloticus, assembly GCA_009936485.2. Lineage (NCBI taxonomy): Eukaryota > Metazoa > Chordata > Actinopteri > Osteoglossiformes > Gymnarchidae > Gymnarchus > Gymnarchus niloticus. The sequence continues at coordinate 20,085 of JAACJT020005312.1, read as the reverse complement.
CTCCTTTGGTGCCCTTGATCATCAACATCATTGTGTTAGTAACACCCTATCTCTAATCACTACACGGGGGTCAGTTGTGGAGAGGGTGTTTACTTATAAAATACCTGAGACTGTATGTCGTTAATAAACATGGTTGTACTCTACATGAAAGGCGAAAGGAAGCTTCATTTCCCGAGGAGACTCAGCATTCACGGCCATCTTTTCCTTGGCATCTTCCTTGCTGTGGTGGTCTGGGTGGTAACAACATCTTTGGGGCTGTCCATCATGTGAATGAGAATGTTATGAAGCTCTTTCTGGTCTAAAACAGTGACGTGGCTGCGCCTAGACAGGTGGCTAAGGGTGATACTCATCGCCATTATAAACGATGGTGCTCACCCTCTCAACAGCCTGCTTCCATGAAGCACCACTAGTCAGCAGCAGATACCACAACAGGGCATCAAGAAGTGTTTCTGGGACCCCTCTTTCCAGCTGCCTTCCTTCTCTGTAAGGCCTCCTGTGCCTGTTGATCTGACCCTAAAACTTCTCTGCATGTGTTTTATGTTTAATCCCATTTGTTGTTGTAGATTATGTACATTTTGTTTCATATATCTTTCATACTATATCTACTGTATTGTTTTGCATTATCATATGTTGTATTCACCCACAACCGTGATCAGGAAAAGCAGTTAGAAGTTTGATGGATGAATGGATGGATGGATGGATGGATGGATGGATGGATTCATTCTGTAACTGTTGTGTCATTGTTGAACTTGCCTTATGTAACCAGACATGCTGCTTGTTTATTTAGGAATAAATTATAACATGACATTTGTATACGTCTAGAGATAAAGCAGGGGCAATTTTTATTGTTTGTAAATATCGCAAGTCACTAAAATATTAGAAATATTTCAATATTCTGAAAGTTGTATTTTTAATGTAATTGTTAAAATAGTTCAAAGGCACCATACACATCCAAATTTAATAATAATGTCTGTTTCAGTCAAGCTAATATTTGGACAATCCATAATGTTTACGAACACCTAAGAGGTAAGTCATAACTACAAATTCCATACAAAGACTTGTACTCACTGGCCATTTCTTTAGGTACACCTTGCTAGTACCAGGTTGGACCCCCTTTGGCCTTAATTCTTCCTGGTGTAGATTCAAGAAGGTGCTTGAAACACTCCTCAGAGGTTTTGGTCCATATTGACATGATAGCATAAGCAGTTGCTGCAGAATTGTTGGCTGCTCCTTCATGATGCGAATCTCCTGTTCCACCACATCCCAAAGGTGCTCTATTAGATTGATATCTGGTGAATTTAAAGGCCATTTCAGTACACTGAACTCATTTTCATGTTTAAGAAACCAGTCTGAGATTATATGAGCTTTGTGACATAGAGCATTATCCTGGTAGAAGTAGCTAATAGAAGATGGGTACACTGTGGTCATAAAGGGATGGACAGAGTCAGCAAAAATACTGAGGTAGGCTGTGGTGTTTAAAGGGTGCTCAGTTGGTATTAAGGGGTGCAAAGTGTGCCAAAAAATATTCCCCACACAATACACCACCACCAGCCTGAAGTGTTGCTACAAATCATACAAGGCAGGATGGATGCATGCCTTCATGTTGTTTATGCCAAATTCTGATCCTACCTTCTGAATGTTGCAACAGAAGACCAGGCAACGTTTTTTCAATTTTCCATTGTCCAGTTTTGGTGAGCCCATGCCCACTATAGCCTCAGTTTCCAGGTCTTACCTGACATGAGTGGCACCCAGTGTCATGTTCTGCTGCCGTGGCTCATCGGATTCAAGGTTCGACGTGTTGTGTCTTCAGAGATGCTCTTCTGCATCCCTTGGTTGTATTAAATGGTGATTTAAGTTGCTGATGCCTTTCTATAAGCTCAAACCAGACTGGCCATTCTTCTCTGACCTCTGGCATCAACAAAGCATTTTCGTCCAGAGAATCAATGCTCACTGGATATTTTTTCTTTTTCAGACCATTCTCTGTAAGCCCTAGAGATGTTTGCACGTGAAAATCCCAGTAGATCAGCAGTTTCTGAAATACTCAAAGCAGCCTATCTGGCACTAACAACCATGTCACGTTCAAAGTCACTTAATTCGTAGTTCTTCTCCATTCTGATGCTTGGTTTGAACTTCAGCAGATTCTCTTGACTATGTCTACATATCTAAATGCACTGAGTTTCTGCCATGTGACTGGCTGATTAGATATTTGCTTTAACAAGCAGTTGAACATGTGTATTTAATGAAGTGGCCAGTGAGGGTATATTTAGTACACTTTGAAAAAACGGGTATTCTCGTTTTGGTATAACATCCCCCCGATCGATGAGGCCCTCCTTGAGGTGATCTTACCTGAAGACTCCATTTCCCAGAAACCCAGACACGCAGCACGCATGCGCGACACGCTTCGCCCAGCCGTGGTAAAATGAGTCTGATATGACGTTCAGTCATAATAAGGCAAGAAGGTCGTCGGACGAGTATTATTCGGATTTCACTACTTCAATAACCAGCATTGAGACTTGGTGAAGATAGTATAGTGTATAGAAGAAAGAACATACCAAAAGGAGCAACACGTGTTCTACTGAGATTTTATAAACTACTACAAAATTCTTAAATGGAAAGAAGTCGCATGACTATTGCCTTTAGGCCCTAAAGGTATCGGGCGAATGATTTGGGACGGAAACTGAAGTGAGGAAGGGGCACCCGATTCCCGTGCCATTGGGCAGCGACGTGGTCTACCATCCGTACGATAACAGAACGGTCCGTTTTATTGCGTACAGGTTAGAATGAACTATTTACGAAATTGAACTTGGTTGGATTCCTCTACGAGGACGCTTTGGATGCTGACAGAGTTCAATCGCGTTGATCTTTGTAGATATTGTGAAGGTGTCTTTGGCCGGGGATTTCACCGTCGGGCGGGACCGCAGCTACAGGTGAATTCCGGCCACTTGGCTCTGTCGGCTCATTTCAGGCTTTTTTGTTGTTATAAAATCGGAGAACTACTGGAGACGGTCATTCATCCGTGAAAATAAATGTGTTCTTTGGTTCAACAAACCAGTGCCGTTTCAACCCTTGTGATTTGGGGTTAAGAGATTGGTACACAAATGACTTGCTGTATTTAATACTGTGGCCGGAGATGAATAAACGCCGTAGATGGTGTTCAGATTGTATTGACGATTATGGATCGAAAAATCTCATGTTATTATAGTGGACTTTGAAAAGAGATCAGGAACACATTGACGCACATAATTATATCATGCTTTTATTCAAGGAACTAAATTGGGCTCATTAATTTTAATAACCATATTAACTAGGTTACACCGTGTAGTCATAGACCTGAAGTCCCGGAAGAGGTAAACATGGATGGGGTAAACGTGGATGAGGAAAACGTACGGGATGTCGACCCCGACTTTGAACCCTGGAGTCGCCCGAGGTCATGCACATGGCCCAAAATAAGCACCGTCAAGCAGGAGGGGGAGGATGTGGCAGGAACCCCTCCCGGAATCGTCCTGTCGCTGGACCCGGTCCAAGGAAAGGTGGCAGATCCCGAGGGAGGGGTTACAGTTTGGGTGGGTGGAGCCACGACACGGAAGGGATGTTCGAGGCGCAACGCCTGGGGCAGTCATTCATACGCGGAGCTGATTAGCCAGGCTATAGAGAGCTCTCCTGAGAAGCGTCTCACCTTAGCGCAGATCTACGACTGGATGGTCAACACCGTGCCGTATTTCAGGGATAAAGGAGACAGCAATAGCTCAGCAGGATGGAAGGTAAAGACTTCGCTTTTGTCCTCTACCTGGTCCTACAACAGTACTACTACTGCTGTACTCACTGTGATGCATTTAAATCCTTCCTCACTTTTAATAACATTTGCTTGCTGTTATTTTTTAACATTGTTAGTGTAAAAGTACATAAATCGAATAATCACCATACTTTGTGGAGCTGAGGATCCACCTCAGTGAGACTGTAGTGACATAGGGCATCAGCTGCTGAGGTGCAGTGCCATGGAATGCTGGATTACAGCAGCTGAACACTCCCCGTTTTGCTCTCTCCAGAACTCGGTCCGCCACAATCTTTCCCTGCACAGCAAGTTCCTGAGGGTGCAGAACGAGGCCACCGGCAAGAGCTCATGGTGGACGTTGAACCCGGAGGCCAGCAGGTCCGCCAAGGAGACCCGCCACCGCCACTCCATGGACAACAGCAGCCGGCTGCTGAAGAGCCGCACTCAGGCCCGGCAGGCCAAGCAGGCGAGGGCAGCCGTGCTGGCCGGGTCTGGGGTCAGCACACAGGGGAAGGGTGGTCCGGAGGGCCCCAAGGCAGACGGCTCCTCACAAAGCCTCCCCGGCAGCAGCCCTTTGTCTGGGAGCCGGCTCGACGACGTCGACGTGTGGACAGGCTTCCGCTCGCGCACCGACTCCAATGCCAGCACGCTGAGTGGCCGGCGGTCTCCCATTGCGCCCCCGCAGGAGGAGGAGGAGGATGGGCCCAAGGAGGTGGTGAGAAGCGGGCTCACTGCCTCCACGGAGATGAGCATGGCGGAGCTCGATCTGAGCGGCAAGCTGACGCTGATGGCTGGTCAGCAGAGGGCCGTGAATCTGAGAGGTTGCCCCCCGGCGCCCCCCACTCACCTACGCTTCTCTCCTCTCCAGTCGTTGCAGCCGGCGGCACCCTCCTCTCAGGCCACCTCACGCTGGCCAGGCTCTGGCTGCCAATTCCAAAGTCCTCCCTTTGATCAGGGAGTTAGCTATGGGACTCATTTAGTCCACAGCCTGGAGGCGCTGTTAACTGCCAACGGGCCCCAGCTTAGCGACATCGGTGTGGCACAGGGTGTGTCTGGAGTGCCAGCCACATGCAGCCAGCCTCTGGAGAAGGTGGGCCTTGAGAAGAGGAACCTGATGTCTGTCACTCCAGCAGGCCCCTCTCACTCCACGGCACGGCTCTCTCTGGAGACTCTTCACAGCTTGGCTGGCCAGGGTGAGGGGCTGCTCCCTGAGACCGGCCTCCATTGCTTCAGTACCCTCGTGGGACATAACAACCTGTCAGCCAGCCAGGAGCAGCTGCCCACAGATCTGGATGCCGACATGTTTACCGAGAACCTGGCCTGCGACATCGACTACATCATCAACAGTGACCTCCTGGACGGTGATGCTGTTGACTTCAGCTTTGACATGATAGCACCTGTGAACCAGGGCTGCCACGGAAACATACAGGACTGGGTGCCCAGCTAAGAGCCCGGTGCCCAGGGCGGTGTCGCGTAGCTTAGCGTAGCACAGAGAGTGTCTCTGAGCTATGCAGCAATGGCAGATCTTAGCGAAACCTTGCAGCTTTTGAAAATAGCCAGCAGCACTTTTTTCAAAATGGACAGAAACAAAACATTTCCCAAAGCTTTTTATTCCCAGATCCTGAGGTTTTCATACAGACTGTAAATAAGAGAAATGTCTTTCTGCCTGACTCCTGTTTTTAGACCCCAACCTCCTGTCTCTCTTTGTCTTTCATTCTCTCCAACAATTTTAAGCCGCCCTCTTCATTTCTAATGTTCCTCCTCCTCCTCCTCCTCACCCTTTCTAAGCCCACAATGTCTCCCACACTGGTTCTCTTGCCTGGTTTCTTTTTCTGTCTATAATTGCTTTCATCACATTGTGTTTCTCTCTTTTCTTTTTAGTGTAGCTTTGAGAAATAGGAGGGATATGAGTGGTGCAGAATATACTGAACAATCCGGACACTTGTAGAAATATTAAATTTTTTACATTTAATGTATGAGGTTGTTTTTTCCTTTTCATTGTGACTGTAGACTTAATTAGGAAGGCAGCTGAGCTCCAATAAAACTGGGGCCTTGAATTCAGATGGAATGAGCAGTTGTGTGTGTGTGTCATACTGGCACTGCTGTAAGGCCCAGCTCTGTGTGTGTGTGTTCTCAGCTGATACCATATCTCCCCAGACTGGTAACTTATAACAGGCTGAGGAATTCGGCATGCTGTGGTGGTGTTCCCAGCGCCTCCTGTTGGCGATTCAGTGACAGACACTGATAGACCCTTGCTTTACACTCTGCCACATGGATGATTTTTTGAGGGAATTATTATTACAGTTTCACTCACATTCATCCTAATTCACTGGATAAAGTTTCACTGTGTTTCTTTTGTATGTGTGGTATAATAAGATGGCTAGTTTTGTCATTTATGTGGTCATTTTCTTTCAGTTTCAGGCGTGTGTAAAAAATAAAAAAAATGAATCTTTAGAAAGGAAAATATCAATTCCTTGCTTATACAGAAAACTAAGAACAATTATCTGTAAATGTTTCAGGAAATGTGATAAAAGGTGTTATTTTTCCACTTTAGTTTTGAGTTTACATATCTAAAGAAAGGCAGCTTCCAGGACAGATGTCTCTTTTAAATAGACTATTTCTGGAATCTGGACATGAACTGGTATGTCCGGCATTAGCCTGGCCCTGCATCCGTAGCGGGGGCCCTGTGGCTTGTTAGCCTGGCCCTGCATCCGTAGCGGGGGCCCTGTGGCTTGTTAGCCTGGCCCTGCTTTTCACCTGCATACTAGTGGATGGCAGTATGGTTACTAATCTGGGAACACATGGTTATATGTGGAAAAAGGTTTCAGCAGTGCAGTTATGTAAACTGCCAGAAATGCATGGCCTTGCAAAACCTGTGAAATTGGTTTTAAATGTAAGAATATTTTGTGATTTGGGTAGACAAGCATGTCTTCATGAATCATTCACTTAAAAATTCCATTATGCATGAATCACTCTCAGGTTATTGTTGGGTCTACACCCATTATGTTTCTGTGATGACTTGCATATGCAAGGGGAAATATCATAGATTAATTCCAGTGTAAAATGGTCTTAAATATCAGCACAAAATCCATGGTGCAGAATTTCAGGTGAGCAATAATGTTTTAAATTCCTTTAGCACTCAGAGTTTGTAATCAGGTTTACGTTCATGTTTGATGTTTTTGTTTGGAAGACTTGAAGAACTGAATTTGGTTACTGCTGTGTGGTGTATCATGTTTTTATTTACCTAGGTTTTTGAAAAGATTGACATTATTGTACAAATGCATTTTAACTTGAAAAGTGTATTTCATAAGAACTTCATGCAATCGAAGTAAACCGAAAAATGTGGAATTAAACCACAGACCGCTCTCTCAAAAGTTAGTAATGGTAGCTTTGGGACTTATTTTCGACTAAATCAGCTGTTGTGTTTTCCTTTAAGTTACATTCTTACAGTAAGGTTTATGACACTATTTGTGGTCTGTTTTATAAATTTTATATGAAAAACATTTTGGATAGAATTTAGCACCTGGGATCTTGTAAATGGAAAAACACCACTTATTTTAAAAGGAAAAATCCTCTCTAGTGACTCAGAAAATGCCACAGCTCATAAGCAGTTATGAATGTGACAGAGCTAATGATTTTGGTCTTACTGAGTTCCGATTTACTCAGGTTATGTAACACAGCTGAAGAATTGCAGCTCACACCCGTTAGTTTTGTGTGCTGTTTGGCATTTTGTCATCACAAGGCTTGATAGTGAACTTTGTGTTTTTGCTGATCCTTAACGCTTTGCGCTTTCTGGTCAGAAGCTCGGTTTTCATATTGTAAAACTGCCGATGTTTCAGCTAAAATGACAGTTTGGCCCATTAAAGTGATTTTTCTTTTCGATCATACTTTGGGAAATTTTAATATTTGTTAACCACTTAAAGGTTAATCTGACAGAGAGGGTGAGCTGGATGGCCCAGACACCCTGCGCATTGTAGACTAGCACAGGGCTGGGGTACACCCTGGCCAGGATGCCAGTTCATAAAAGGGCAGGGGTACACCCTGGATGGGATGTCAGTCCATCACAGGGCACATGGCTGGGGTACACCCTGGATGGGATACCAGTCCATCACAGGGCACAGGGCTGGGGTACACCTTGGATGGCCTGCCAGTCCATCACAGAGCTGGGGTACACCTTGGATGGTATGCCAGTCCATCACAGGGCACAGGGCTGGGGTACACCCTGGGTGGGATGCCAGTCCATCACCGGGTACATATATGCACAGACTCACATTATGGGCAATGTAGAGATGGTGAACTTCATGTGTTTGGGCAGGGAGCAAAACCCACACAAGTCAGAGGAGGTGGGATTTGAACTCCAAACCCTGGAGGTTTGAAGTGATGTTACCCCGCTAGAATACCAGTTATTTCAGAATACCAAATCATCTCAGTAATGAGAAAGACAAATCCTTTGCTATGCCAATGGTTTGTTAGTGGTTGTAAACATTCATTTGGTAGGAATTAGCGAAAAGAAACTTGTTTTCCTTGTCTGGAAGCAGTACCCAATCAAGGTTAAGGTGGAATGTTCCATTTTATAGCGGAGGGTGGCTGGGATCTACCACTGGGGTACTCCACTCAGAAAAAAAAAAACAAATATTGTGCTGTTTTGTCCATTTCACTGGCGTAATTTCTAGTTTGTTACAGTGTATTCAGTTCAATTAATTTTTATAGCTCCTTACACAATACAGCTGCCAAAGGCACTTAACAGGAGTATGTGGTAATTACAATGAACATTGATGAAAAAGGTCAGAAGACAACAGAGGTGAGGAACCAAAAACGCCTCAGAAAGGAGAAAAAAAAGACCCTGGGGGTCAGAGGTCAGCTGGCCACCCACCACATAGAGCAAGCTACAATCATACAGAGCAGGAAAGTTATATGAACGAGTTGGGTCCATCACGTGGGAGACAGTTCATCGTTGAAATCTTGTTTTCAGACCACTTCAGTGATGTTGCATTTGGATCCTTGGGACTGATACCGCTGCCAAGTCTGATGGTGCCCACACTGGCTACCATCTGGACATATAGGGTGGAAAGGAGAGCATAGAAGGTCAGAATGGATGTTTATGCCTTGCTGGCAAATACAGAGGACCACATGGGCATGAACAGCAACACTACCAGCCATAATTAGAATGCGTTGTGTAATAAGGTGTGGGTAAGCTGGAGTAATCTTCAGTAGGTCTTCATGGTGATTTAAAAACTGAGACTGACTCAGTCTCCTGTAGATAGGCTGGAAGACTGTTCCACAGTTTAGGGGCCCTGTAACAGAAGGATTTAGGGCCAACAGTAGTGTTATATGTGGGATAAGTAGGAGCCCTGAATTTCATGATCTCAGTGAATGATTTGGAGCATAGACAAAAATCAGTTAGATCAAGTAGGCAGGCGCTAGACCGTAAAGTTCTTTTTTAGGTAAGAAGGACTTCAAAGTCGGTGTTATATCTGACCAGTAGCCTATGGAGAAGATAGAGAAGTGAGCTTATGTGTTCAAACTTCCTGCTTCTACTGACAATTCAGGCCTTTGCATTCTGAATGTGCTGTAAGGTGTTTTAAAAAAATAATGTTTGTTGTGTACTTTCTAACAATACAACATTACTGTAATCCAGTCTACTATCACAAAATAGATGCTTTCGTTTGTCAGTCTTGAATAATGAGAAATTTCCTAAGCTTAAGCACGCCTCCGAATCTGCGTCGACATGTGATTTGAATGAGAGGCTAATGTCTAAAACGACACCCAGATTATGGGCTGAACTACTGATACAGAAGTTCAGTGCCTCACTGTCGAGTCCGGAGATTAGGCTCATCTGTAGTATTGCATCCCAGCAGCAGAACTTCAGTTTTTTTCTATGTTTAGTGACAGGAAGTTTTCACACAGCCATGTCACTACTTACTAAAAGCAGCTGGCTAAAGTGACAATAGGTGGTATTATTCGGTGTAGCTGAAATATAGATTTCATAGTGTGTAGTGTAGTGCTCTTACACAATAGGCATGAATCAATCAGTAGGCAGGTGCCTGACAAAGTTCTTTATAGATAAGATCTAGATCCTAAGGAAGTAGCCTGCACAGTAAACTAGTTCACAGACCTTGTGCACCACCATTATGTACCTGTGGGACTGTACTGCAAGGCTGAATGAGTGGACCCGAGTCCATCTCACCTGGTCTCATAGTGTCATGCCTGGCTGGTGATCCAGCTCACACCACCAGGCCACCCCTTCACTTCTCTCTCCATGCTGCACCACGTGCTTCCTTTCGCCTACCACCTGTTCACATTTACCGTGGCGCAGCTTCAGGTGGAGCCTGGTGCTAACCCAACACCGCTAACCACTCCCTATATCCCATAATCACTGCTCAGCGATGCTTAGCCACCCAGCACCCTCCCTCAGGCCTGGTCTCTTCCTTGAAATGGTAAGCGTCTTATATGTCAGACTTCTTTTTTTCTTTCTTTAGTAAAATACACCTTTGGATTTTATTTTGTGTGACTTCAGTGCCTGTAATAATACAGCCACGCTGATTACTCCACTCAGACAGGGAGATAATGGATTGTACCATGCAGACGGGATAAAGGACGATAACTAGACAATGTTTCTATAGCAACAATGTATCTCTTTACTTTGTGATATTATTTTCAGCAAATATTTGTTCTAAGAACTCCTGGTCAGGTCATGGGGGTGAAGACCCTAAGATCTCCAACCCTAACCACCCAACACAACAGCAGAAATCATCTGGAATTAAATTTCCTCATTTATGAAAGATACATGCTAGCATAAAGAACTTCTCAGGCTAAAGATGAATATGTACCAAAGTCACCGATATATCGTCGGTGTAAGTATATGCTGACGTGTTCCATACTCATGGCAGTGCTTATCCATGGGTGTGCTGCCCACCTTTGTTTCAATTATACACTTGTGCGGTATACTATAGGAAGTGAGGTTTACATAAAATTTAACTCGATTGACCCAGGTTAACTAATCCTGATTGCCACAATCAGCAGTGAATGGTATTACGATTGTGAGCTATGACTTGTAGTACCCAAAACCCAACAGTAAACCTCGTTATGCCAGTAAACTCGCTTCGTAGTACACCACATGGGTGGTGGTCATGTCTTCAAGTGACCCAGTCCAGAGCTGGGCCACAAGTTATTACCCTTTCTGTTATTTATTATTTAGTAAAAGTCTCACTCAAACTTACTTTTTAAGTAACTCCAGTAAGCCTGTATTTTGTCCCAGTGAAAATATGGAAACCAATTTCTAACTAAATCATAACCAAGAAGTTCGAAAACTACATTTATCCTTCGACTCCTCATGCCATGAATGGCATATAGGGCAACAAATGCTCTCCTTGAGTGCTTGTTGTCTCCATAGTGGTTGTTTTACAAGGATGGGTTGCTAACCTGTTGTTCACACTCACTGGGCAATTTTGTAGCACAGCCAATTAGGCTAGAACACACATCTTTGGACTGTGGAAGGAAACCCATGCATGCACGTAGAGAACATGTAAACTCTACACAGAAAGGCACTAAATGGTCATAACCCAGCAAATCTTCATGCCCCAAAACTTAAGCTACTTCATTAACTGTTAACTGAAATTGCACAAATTTGCGGTAACGTGTTACATACACTAACCTCCTTATACTTTTCTAGAAAAGTAGAATCACATCTGTATTGTCATGAGATGTGAGAAATCTAGCACCTAAAAATGTCTATTTAAGCAGGGAACACGCTGTATGAAGAAAATTACATCTACCCTTCCAGTTTTTCCAGTGCGTCTAAGCATAACAATACAACTTTCTGTTCTCAGTTAAACACGGTGACTACTGACTGATTTTGCTCTTATCTGATTTTAGTCAGTTATCAAATAAAATCATTACTGATCAAACTGGAAAGCCCTGGATAACCTCTAACATCAACCACTGCATCAGCCAACATGATGAAATGAAAAAGCTGAGCTGACCCTTTTGGGTTGGGAAGTCAAAGCCCTCAGACATAGGACAACAGGAAAGGGAAGGAAGTGTAATGCAGACGTCACCTCTCCTTAAATGCCATAGGAGACAGGAAGAAAGAGCACAGACACACAGTTTCTGATAGAACATGTCAAACATATTAATCTTTATAGAAAAAATAAGTCTCTTCACATTTCCAAAACACTTGTTTTGTTTTTAACACTTTTTTTTTTTTGCTTGTCTGTACATTTACGTGGTAAATATTGAACAGGCTGGCTGTGGAGGTGCTGTCTGTTTCAGTTGGTGCAGTAGGCTACACTGAAAGAAGCAGTGAAGAAGAGGAGGAACTTCCACATTCACAAAGGTGACATTTCCTCTTCACAGTCCACAAGTTGTTGCTCTGGTGAACAGAGAAAGATGTCCTCAGGGTTATTGAGGTGAGGCTTTCTGCATGGTCACTGCTCCCGGTTTGCCCACGCCCTTGGCCATATCCACGTGTGTGCAGCTGCTGATCCGTGAAAGTGACTGGGTCCAAACCAGGCCGACATCCGTCACTGTAGACCAAGTGCTGATTTAAGCAATCTGGCACAGCAGTCGGTCCGGTGTGGTCCAGTCCCATTCATGAATACAAGATGCAGCACAGTGGACTAGAAGCTATCCATTAAAAGCACCGTGGGTGGTAAACTCCGCCTCCAGCCCTCCGACATTCCTCAAGTAGTCTAGCCGTACAAACGTTCGTGGACACCGATCTTTCAACACATCGAAGTCACACAGTTTCTGAACCTTCTGTGCTTCACACGCGCTTAGACGGCACTACAGGCTGAAAATTAGCAGCGAATCAACACCAGAGAAGAGAGAAAGGGGAAAAAAAAAAAAAAACCACACAACAGAACAATGTAATAAAAGTAAAAAAAAAAAAAATATATATATATGAGCAAGGTTTTGAGTTGGCGACTTTGGTGTCTGAAGTTGACGCATGCAGAGTGGATCATTGCTTTCCCAGAGTTATCACCAACCCAACAGCATTTGAAGAAGCTGATTGCCTGAAACAGCCCCCCCCGCCACCAGCACCACACACACCAGGAAAAAAAAAAAAAAAAAAAAAACTCAGGCCAAACACTCAAAGTCGAGTTTCCAGAGTCGAGGGAGGTGCCTGATGATCTACCCACACCCCAGAGGGGGGGAACCTGGGTCAACGCCCTGTCGAGATCCTGCCATAACTGAGACTGCAGGACTGTCCCACTTCAAGGCTGCCAGAACCGACGAGACGAGCATGAGGATGACGACGGTCACGTAGAGACCGGGCCTAGATCGTGCAAAACATCCGTTGGGTAAAAACTGTTGATATAAGGACTATCTAAAATGAGCCGTCCCTTGGCGCTCAGATTTGGTGGGCATTACAGTGCAATGAGGTGTCGATGGTGTAAGCCCCCCCCTTCACATGGTACTGACAGAGCCCCTTACGGTAAACTCTCACCTCCCCCCACTCAGACAATTGCTGGTCATTTGAGTCTTGAGGGTGCTCTTGTAGTGTAACCTTTCTGCTCCTAATCTCACTGCCTTTCAGTAGAGATATTCAGCCCCTTAAGTTCCTGTTCATTCCTGTGTAAACGCTCTCAGGGGACAGACAGACATTTAAAGAGCTACAAATCGCTTCTCCCCTATGAAATAATGGAAATGTGAACAGGTGACATGGGAGGGGGGTTGGCAGTTTGGCTCAGTGGTGTCTAAACACACCCCCTCGGTATCTAAGCAGGCGCTGTGATCATCACAGCCCAGTAAACAAGACCCATTGACAATGACATAAATGACACCAATAATGACAATTGCACATCGAATGTCTACAGCATGACAACTGTGACAAAGAAAAAAAAAAAAAAAAGAATGACCTTCAAGGAGGATGGAGGGACACAGGGGGAGGGGCAGGATGGTATGGCGACTGCAGCAGGCTTTGGCAACATGGGGGCAGGCATGTCGCGTTGACCCCTCAACCCCCCCCAGGGTGACTCAGCACCGCATCCAGACGCTCTTCTGGGCACTTCTTTAAGGCGGAGTCTCCACAGGCAGCAGCCCCCCCCGCCAGAAGGCCATCTAGGAGATCATATACTGGGTGATAGCCCGCAGGGCGTACAGCAGCTCCGCCTGCAGCCGCGCCTCCATGATCAGGAGGTTGATATGGACCTGGGGGCAACAGGAGGCAGGGCATGTTTCAGCTCCACCCACCAGAAGTGAGACACAGAGGCAGAGAGCAGGTGACAACCCCCCCCCCCACACACACACACACACACACACACACACACACACACACACACACACACCTTTTCTCCGGGCTTGAGGCGCGTCCAGGGCAGCGAACAGGCAGTGCTCTGGGTGGCATCCGGGAAGCAGGAAACGGTCTTTATGTAGAGTTTCAGCTCACGTTCCAGGAGTCGATTCACCTGCCCATAGTCGTAGTCGTCATAACTGGAGGAGCGGAGGAAAGTGACGTCAGAGCGCCCCACCGAGCGAGACCCGCCCCAGAGGCACCAAGGGAGTTTTAATTAACGCTTTGCTTCATTCGTGTTTAATTAAACCAACAGCGTTCAAATAGGCCAAACCCAAAGGCTTTTGTTACACATCGATGACAGTAGGGATGTGGAGATGAAGAATGAGGAAGAAGAGGGTGGTGTATCAGTGACCTAAAGGTGAGTTTAGAGCCCGATGCCCGTGAGACTGAGTGACATTGTCTCCCCCTCCCAGAGGAGGGTGGGGTGTTAGCGCTCCCTGGTGTTGGAATGCGTTGGTGTAAGCAGGCAGCTACCAGGCACTGTGGAAGCAGATGTTGGGGTTGTGGTGGTGGGTGTGTGTGTGTGTGTGTGTGTGTGTGTGTGTGTGTGTGTGTGTGGCACCCTCCACTCACCGTATACCCAGCATGCAGTGGATGTAGTTCCAGATGGCTCGTTTCAGGTCAGGCCCACGGGGCGATGGCAGTGCAGCCACCATGCGGAAGCGCTCGTCCAGCAGGTAGCCAATGTCTGAGTAGAGGCGGTTCACCAGCGAGAAGCCGTGGTCCTCCCAGGAGTAATCCTGCAGTGACGGGACTCGAGAATCAGGGAGACACATGGCACAGGAGGGTGACGCAGGACGAGGCACTTGAGGTATGGACGGCGGAGAACGGACATCTCAGTACAGACAGCAGGACCACAAACCGCTGGTCACAGTGTCGCGGACGGGGGCCAGTCATACCTGCACCCTGAAAACCTCAAAGTGCTCTTCCTCTTGCCGAGCCAACTCCTGGTATCGGAACTCGGGGTCAGTGACAAAGCGAGACGGTTCCGTGTCAAACGTCACCTCCTCTTCTTCCTCATCTGATGGGGAGAGAGCATGGCGAAGAGAGTCGGTAGAGTGTACAGCCAGAGAAAGTGACGACACCGGCTGGGAAAGGTGAGTGGAGACTGGGAAGGAGGAGGAGGCTGCGTACCGGTCAGGAGGGGCGGCTGGGGCACACGGAGTCGCTCGTCTATCCTAGCCTTCTCCCCCGGCACTCTCTGCAGCCTCTCCCTGAGGCAGACGGCCTCGTAGCTGGAGTCCAGGGACTAAAAAGACAAGCAGCCTGCATTTACCCAGCATTCCCTGGGAAAATACAGAGGAGCCACACCCCAGCTCCCTACCAAGACTCACCCGCCTTCGGGGGGTCCTGTCGGGGACAACGGGGGGTGGGCGGGTGGTGCCGCCGCCGTGGGCTGAATCACAGGGGTGGTGCCCCGACAGGGTGCTGTGAGCAGCCCTGGGATCATTGTGCGGGTCGGCGTCCGCCGCGGACCCAAAGATGAAGCTGCAGAGTGAGTGGCAGTGGGCCAGCAGCACCACGGCCTGCACCAGTTCTGCCAGGGACCAACACTGCTCGCCCATCTTCAGCAGGTCCTGCAGGAGGAAGAGGAGGAGGAGAGCTTTAGCAGGGTGGAGAGAGGAGCTGACAGTCCTGAGCTGCTGAATACCTGCCTGTCATCCAGCCTCCCTCCTTTCCCTAGTCCGTCTGGAAATGAGCCAATCAAAGGCCACCAAATCGAGGCCACCTCACCAGGTCTGAGGAGCTCTGCCCTGCCTGTACCCTGAGGGCGGGGCGTACCTGAATGTGGGAGGGGCTGGTAAGCCAGGGTCGGTGTGCCAGCACCTTGTTGATGTGGTCAAGGCGGCGCAGCCGGGTAGGGGCGTACTGCAGGCCCTGAAGCCAGAGTGGGTCTCCGCCCACACGCAGGAAGTGGGCGGAGTGCCGGGACACCAGGTGTGTACAGCGGTACTGGGCGGCCGCCTGGAGGGGAGGGGCCAATGACTCAGAGAGAGCACCACCAGGTTGCCCCCAAAGGGACAACCAATGAGCTGGAAGCATTTTAAATAGAACTTCATTTAAAGGACCCTGGGTGGGCCAAAAGGTCTATCACATGCGTACCATGATGGCGATGTAGTGGCGGTACTGTAGGGGCAGTGGCCCATCCATGTGCAGCACATAGTTCTGAGTGCGCAGGAAGCTCTCTAGGTATTGAGGATGAAAGGCCATCTGCTGTGACACTGCATCCAAGCGCCCCCTGCTGGCCAGAGCCTTCATGCACAGTAGCGAAGCTCGCTCCTTCTCAGAGTTCACTTTGGTCACCTGACAGAGAAGGAGAAAGGGGTTTCCTCAGTGATGGGGGGAGAAGCGAACCCCCCCCGCCACTGACAGCCTGCAAGGTCATCCTAAGAATAAACCCTGTAGTAAATCACACCTGACCTGACTGCTTGATAAACAGCAGCCTCCAAACACACAAAAGGGAGGGAGGTGATGAGGTGAGAGGAAGAAAAAGGAATAAGGGAGTTAAACAAAAGCAAAAAAAAAAAAAATCAGAGGAAACTGGTAGAGAGTTCGAGAAAACCAGATCCAACGTAGCATTTCACAGAGTGAGAAGGATTAGGTGACACAAACTGTAGGAGACGGGGACACGGACTGTCTGCAGTTTCTGTGGAGCGAATTCATGCCGTCCCTCCTGTCTTCACATCTAAACGGCCAGGCAGCGGGACACCAGAAAACAGCGCAACGTGAGAACCCTACTCTGGCTCCGCCCCAAGGGTGGAGCCAGTAAAGGCAGATACCCTTCCCAAATCGAGTGCTACAACACTGGAGGGTGGGGGGGGGCATCAGTGAAGGGACTGAGAGCTACTGCAGGGTCAAGGGACCCCGTGTCACATGCTAGCAGCCCACCGTGGACACAGCAAACTAACACCTCTGCTGACAGCCTTTCTATGAAAGGAAATGATATGCCTAGACATCTGAGGCTGCAGTTCCACATTCTGGCCAGCAGGCACCTCCACCTGTCCTCAGTCAGAACAGGGGCAGCTGAGAGAGCTAAAAATACAGAGGGGGCAACAGCTTGGAGAGATAAGGGAGAAACGGTATCTGGCTATGAGGGACGTACAGCCGCAGGCGGCGTCCAAAAACACTGGCCTATCTCCCAGCTTCAGGGAACTCTCTGTTTGCGAACCTCTCTGCTTCCTGGCACAACAGCACAAACAACCAGCTCTCACCTCCACCATGTTTAACACTTCAAACACACCTTGATGAACAGGCCAAGTGGATTTTACAGCTCTCACAGTCAGTTCTGCACCATTTCTGGGAGGGGGTTGGTCAGACTGGGGCTAATTGTTTTCTTGGAGGGGCACATATGTCCCCCTCCAAGTCAACAAAACAAACTTAGTCCTGGACCCCACCTTGATATGGACGGGGGGCACTGACCACCCCCTTTCCAATGTTCCTATCCAGTCACTGAGCAGCATCAGTATCTATTAGCCCGAACGTCGCCATGCTGCCTCCATTGACTGTCAAACATCAGCCACAGGCGCCACGCTGATTCCCAGCCTTCCGCTTCACAGCACGGATTCAGACTGCACAAGTCCTCTTTCTCACCAGCCAGCCTCCACAAAACTACATCCAGCTTCATGGTGGTTGGAGACATCAAAGGTGAAACCTCACACAGACCTGAGATGATCCACAATCATCCTTGTCTGATTTCGGTAGTGCCGTATAAATTAACAGCTGTACACATCTGCGAGGCTGAGATTCGTTAGACGTTTGAATGCAAGGAGCACAATGAATTCGAGTGGATCGGCCTATGACATCATTTCCTGTTAGTGTAACAAAAGTTTCCTTGCATGCCAGTAAGTGATGCGACAATCTGCCTGTCTTGCAACACTCACATCGAGTTGCACGATGACCTCAAAGCACTGGCAGTGCATCGTCAGCTCGACAGGGATTACTTGCACTCAGAGAACCGCGGTAATACCGAGGAATGTAAAACTGCTGGCTGGGGCCAATAAAAGGCTGGGGAGCATGTTGAAAAGTGAGAATTTATTTATTTATTTTTTTTTTTACAAAAGTTTATAAAATCCACACATTGACTCATGTAAGGCCAAAACTGCAGCGACACTCGAGTGAGCCTTTCATACAGTACATTCGGCATTACATGAAATGACGTGTTCATTGTTTCACTTCTCTGATCAAACGCTACTGCACGTTAGTGAAGCATATCAGATATTCGGCTGCCCGACAGCTGCAGCTTTTCGGGGCACAGCCTGGACCGGTCCAGTCTGTGATCACTCTAGGAAGCTGATCGGATCTCAGTACGATGCTGTATGTCACTGTACAGGTAACAAACTTTCAGTTGGGATGCCCAAAAGAAAGGTACATTGCCGCAGACCATTATTTCGTGGCTCGTTTGAACAAAGGCCAAGTCAACAGACCAATACCGACGACCATAACACACAGGAGTGCAGAGAATGTGCAGTGCTGACAGCAGCACCAATGACACAGCTAAAGCATGACCACGTCACTGAGCTAGTGACTCAGTGCAAAGCTGTGCAGATATCAGCTGGCTGGATCTGGAAAAAGAGGACAGAGCATGTGTTTGTGCACAGCCTCGGAGAGCCCTACAATGGCATCGTCTGCCTGCGGCACCAGGCTTGCCCAGCAGCACGGCAGCGGCACAGTGCTTGCCGCTCTACTCCGCGTCGGCGGAGCACCACGAAAAATGCAACCCTGTGGCACGGCTGTCGTCGCCCCTTCTGGAAAATCCCGCCGTGTGGTGTATCGCTGCCCCAACTCTAACCGTGTCTACTCTGGGAGAGAAGAGCCAAATGAGAGTGGAAAGCCACCGGTACCGACTACCCGCCAACCCATGAGGCGCCGGAGTGGCCGACGGGAGGATGTCGGGGGAGGACAGAGAATGGAAGAATGGAGAGAAGATGGCAGTGTGAGAAAGGTGAGGAGAGGGCAGGCGTGAGCAAGAGACGCATGCACCCCTTCTTTGTGATGGCGCCCCATGCTGAATTTAGCAGCTCCGTCCATATCCTTCAGTTGCAGTGCAGCCATCTGGACCCGCAGAGCGGAGCTCCCGGGCGCAGGCCCCTGCAGGGACGAGCGTTTTTCAAGGCAGCTGCGCTCAGAAGCGCTTCAGAAGCACCAGTGGGTCCCCATTGCTCAGAATTAAAAAACTCATCATTAAAAGACCACCATGCAAACCCAAACGACCTCGCCAGCTGTCCAGGGCAGGCGACGGTCTAATATCTTCAAACAGATACAGAAATAACCCCGTACGGCTCCAGGCCCCACAATTCCATGCAAAAGCACAGTTCTACAGAGAGCACAGCCAGCATCTCAATCCTGGGTTCAGGCCAAAGCAACAGACCTGACCCCACGGGCCGCTTGAAGTAAAATTTGACCAAACAAGCTGGTTAAATATAGGACATTTATGGAGGCAGGAAATCAGGTAGACAAGCAGATGATGATTAAACGATGAGCTGTCATTTATACAAAACAAATCATACCAGCCAACAGAAGCAAACTTGTTCTAAGTCATTGCTTGACGACAGATTTGTGTTTGATGGCTGTGAATGAGGGCCGTGCTTCAAAAGACTCTCCCTACACGCTGGGACGAAAGTCAGGACGGCTTCAAACGGGTGGGCTCTGAAAGACACCCACCTGCCCGCACGGATTCTCGATTCCCAGCTCCACAGCATCCCCGCTGAGCAGCTCTGCGGCTGGTACCCCCTCTGCCCATAAAACAGAGTACACCTGGCTCCTCTATTTCTGCGTGGCTAAAATGGGCTCTAGCATGATGGTGCGGCAGCCTATCTGATAACCAGTCTGCTGATAACATGTCAAAAACATGGCTACTTTCTACACATCGCCTTTCTGCTCCCTGGGGGGGGGGGGGGGGGGGGGGGCTGGGGTGGGCGGGGGGGGAGGTGGGGTGGGGGGGGGGGGGGGGGGGGGGGGGAGTCCTTGAGGATGTCACAGGAGGCCATTCAGATTCGTCCAAAATGCTTTTATCCAT